>VDFB02281492.1:1034186388-1034478944 GCA_007258455.2 Sequoia sempervirens
AAATCTATTGTTATGTTTTCCCTTAGAAGATAACATTGATATTATGTTTGATTGTGTAAATACTTATCATTATCGTATCAGTTTCTCTTTTTATTTTAACCATTTAGATCTAAAAATTGAATTGGATTTATCATTGTCTATTTAATTTCAATTCTTTCACTTCAACCCTAATCGTCTTTTGATATTTATTTAATATGATAATTAAGATAGTTTTTAAATCTTTGAGAGAAAGGAATTTTTTTAGATCTTCTAAATTTGTCTCATGTTTAACGAAATAATCATAGATTTGAGTGTGATAAAAAATAATGATATGGACAAGAATATATCTATACTTTATAATATTTTTTATTTCTAATTTGGTTTGTGATTATGTATTCAAGTAGTCTATGTTACCTATAAAGGACCCTTGTTAAACTGATCACATATACCACAAAGTTATTGTTAGAATTGTGACACAAGCACAAAAACACAAGCCACTAGATCAAACAACAAACAAATATACCTTCCACGCAAGAGATGTGCAAAAAATAGATGCAATATTCCTCAACAAGAAAAAGCTACAAAAGCAAGAGACTCTCAAAAAGATATGAAAGCTTGAGGGATAATTACAATGAGGGTTGCATGATTTATAGGAGCAAAACCATAAATGGTACTCACTTCAGTTAATAGAAAAGCACTTAGTTAACTAAATAAAGCAATCCTAAGTTTAGCTTAAGTGTGTGAGAATAAATTAGACTAATAATCAATTAAAGATTAATTAATTATTAGCTAACGTATGATAACTCTAACAGTTATCCACCACGGTCAAGACCTAACTATGAAAGAACCATGGAATAGGAATTTGTACTTTGCAAAAGGAATAGTGATCTATTGTTACTCGGCTTTTTGTGTTACAACCACAATCAACATACATCCATTTCCTTTAAATAATTCATTCAAATACAATAAAACAACATTTTTTTTCATTTATGATCATTTAGATTTATAAAGGGAAAGATGAGGTTAAGCATGACTAAATAGAAACAAACATAGAGTTCAATTATCATGGATGTTATTATAGTGAAATGAATTCTATACATTTAATAATGAAAGAAGATAATTGTGTGGATTGAATTGAAATGAAATCGTTTTGCATTAAAAAATAATCATAATTGGTTAAGTTGTATTATATAGTATTTTTCTTCTTTATATTTGTATATTTATGACAATAAAAAAATATTTGGAGAAGAGTATCTTATAGTAACTCGTGTATCAATAGTTGTTATAGTGTTGTATAACAAGAGAAAATTATTTTTTGGATTTGTACACATTATTTGTAAGGTTTAAAGCTAGTACTTGTTAGGTTTGTAATTTAAAAATGGACCACAAGTCGTGGCATAGACCAATCATATGATGATGTTTGTAATTTAAAAAATAGACCACAAGTCGTGACATAGACCAATCATATGATGATGTATATAAAATATTTAATTACATATTTTTTGGATTTTTTTATATTTTTAAATAATGCAATGAAGATGGAATTATTTCTATATGACTAATACATAATTCCACTAATTTTTATTTTCTCAACACAAAAATGTGTGCGGTGTAGCATGCAGCGTGCAAACCCGGAGAACACACACACATGTCACGAATAATTTTTTTTTTTAAATAATCAAATTAAACATGTAACAACACTTAACCATGATTCACATAGCACATTTCATCACATTAACACACTTAGTTCTCTGGGGCATGCGAGGTTACATCGCAACAACTAACCGAAAATAAAAATAAAGATTACAACAATATCATTTATAATGATAACCAAGGATAAGGATACATCCAATAACCATGATGCGAGAATATTAAACATCGCATAATTACATCCATGATACATCTCTTAATAGAGTTACAAATGAACCTAACTATTACATCATCGTTTCAATATTACATTACAATCTTTGATACTGAATTACATTGAACTTCCCAACATGGGAATTGATACAAGTACAATGAATTATGAAATACAAGTGATCACTGGTACAACTCCACTGCGGAATGCTGAGAAGACAAGACGCTGATGGGGAACCCAACGGGTGCGGAGCACATTCCACCCAACCATGTGAATTCTGCGAGTAACTCACCCCCCGTGCTCAGAGGTGACGAGGAAGTGAACCCGACCATGATTGTCGACCGACTCAATAACAACATGATACAAAACAAGTACAACCCAAGTATGCAATGCAAAACCATCAACATATTCAAATCACATAACCAATAAAGCCAAGAACTCATTACGATAACATGCAGTACTAACACTTAACAATCATAAATCAAATCACAAGAATTCAAAGAAACATCAAAAGGAGATAACATCCAGAAGAACCGAACCAACACCCAAAGTACATTTCCAAATAAATCAGGACCAATATAAAGAACACGATTCCATAATAACTCTGAATCAACCATTCAATACACCTTTCCAATAGGCAACAAGAAACAAGCCAAACGGGTATCAAACGGGGAGGGACATTGCATAGCTCACATGGGATCCCCTGGCTCTTCCCCCAACTGAGGCGCCGGCACTCACCTATGGATTCCCTAACCCTATAATCAGAACAACATAAAAATAACAATATCCAGAGGCAACAAGAAACAAGAACAACAAGGATGTCTAGTGGAGAGTGTCATCGCATAGCTCTCATGGGATCCCCGGCACTTCCTCTGGCGAGGCCCGTAGGCACCCATCTATGGATCACCTTTCCCTTCCTCCTACTGAGGCGCCGGCACCATAGGGTAGCTAATGCGGAGCCGATAATCTCTCATGAAGACGAGACTACGACCTTGCCGACCACGGCCTACTCAGTCTATCACTAGTCTACGGTAGCCCTAATGCATAGACGAGGAATCCATTTTTCTTTATCTTGAATGTTTTACTACCCATCCCCCTAAATTCTATTTTTAGGTTATCACTTGTTTAACTACTCTTACGTGGGTTCCCCTGGCACTTCCTCTTACCCGAGGCGTCGGCGCCCACGAAGAGACACTCTCCCTATGACCCCTAACATAATCAACACTAGGCAAGGGTTGTACTTATTATGAACAAAACATCTAACTCCAAACATAAACAAGCGAGGCAAATCCATCTCGCAGTAGCCCATAATCAAAATGCCAAAACCCACGTACAACCCTTCCAAAAGTAATTCTAATAGATTTCCAATTTAAGAGCACAACCACACGGAATAACAATCACAGATTAAAAGACACGCCTCTGGAACAAGGGTTCTCAATAAACAACAATAGAATCACAAATACACAAGATTCCCACATCACAACCGGAATACAGGAAAACCATAATCAAAATGCACAAGAAAGACCAACAATCTATAGGGTTTCACAAAATTAACCACCACATAACCCACATCTCATCGAGACAACAATCCATTGTTCATCTATTACTTGCATTCAATTTTCACGATAATATTTATCATAAATATTTTATAATGAAATGAATTTACCCTATTATTCAATTTCAACCAAAATAAACCATACAACTAAACATTTAATTTGTTTCATTTAATAACCCAAAGACAATCCAACATTCAATATTCACAAAAGAGTATCAAGTTCCAATTACCAAATATAACGAAATGTCATTTTCTCGGTATAATTCCACAACAACAACAAATTAAAACAAACTCCAGCTTAATTTATTTGTTCACCCAATAAAATAATATCCTTTATTTACATAAAAATATTAATTAACCTTTTAGACTTAAACACAAAATTTACATTTTAAATTATAATTATACTAAATAAAATAATTATAATTTCATTTAAATACAATAAATTTTAATATTTTAATATTTAATAAAATAACATATATATATATATAATCATTAAAAAAAAAATGAATTGTCTAGAATCCCAAAGCCAACTTTATATACAACAATAAAAGAAATTTAAAATAAAATAAAAAAAAATAAAAATAAACAAATTTCATTAAAGGCCATTGCTGGCCCACACGCAGACCAAGAGGACTGCGCGCAGTCCAAGGACTGCTGTGACAGTCCTTTGGACTGTCGCAGCCCCCAAGGCCAGGCCGCGGGGTGGGTACGGCCAGGCCGACCCACCTCCGGCGCGGAAACCCAGGCCGACCCTTTATGGGTTTGGCCAAACAAAATAAATAAAAACTTTCAAATAAAACATTTCGTTCCATAAATTTTATTTTATTTTATTTTTTTAATATTTTAAAACCACGTTTATTTTTTTATTTTCCCAAAAACGAAACATTACTCTGTTTTAAAAAAAAAACGTCCGTCCTGGTACGGAAGCCGACAGGGATCGGCTCTGGAATGGATTTTAGATAAAAATTTTAAATAGATTTCAATATGTATCTAATTACATATATATATATATATACAAACTTTGTATATATATATATATATGTATGGATAGATACTTTATAGAAGCCTAAACAAAATGATATTTCAATCACAGGTTCAAACAACAGAAGACAGAATTAAAAATTAATCTCACACATATATATTTATATTAGTTGTATAATCAGAGGGAAAATAAAATACAGAGTATTGAATACATTCATTATATAATTATATTAACAAAACTTCAAATTTATTATTTGCTACCAGGAAATTATTTTATCTCATTTGTTAATCTCAAGAAAATCATTTAAATATAAATCACAGGCAGATTCCTTTTTATTTTAAACAGAGGTTGATTCTAACACACCTTTGTATTCTTTTCTTTACAGATTTAAAAACAAACAAGGAAGAAAGAAGGTGGAACCTGGAGTCCTGCGCTCTCGAAACTCTGATGTTGATTGCCTGAATCCGATGACCTCTACACAAAACTTCTCGTTTCGGCTTCGAAATCTCTTCTACAAGCTGCTTGTGCTTTCGAACTTCCCGGAATCAATCCTTTGTTGAGGAAGACTTCTCAAAAAAACACCGGTAACAGATATTTAATTCCTTTCAAGAACTCTCTCTCAAAACAAAACAAAAGAATCCCATCCCTTTCTCTTGAGGATACCCAAAATACGCAATAACTTGTCAATCCCTAATCTTACGTGTCTAAAAGAAACTTACCCCAAAATTCTTAATTAAATTGAAAATATATTGTTCATCTCTCACAAAAACTCTAAAAATCAAAAATAAAATAAAACAATTCTTTAAAAGCCAGCTTTTTCCCAAATCTGTATTTTTATTGGCTCACACAATCTTTTTCTTCTTTTTATTTGTTTTCTTGCTTTAATTTCTATTTTACCACTTTCTTGCACAACACATTTTCTATTTAATTAAATAAATTATTCTAATAATTATCCCCACCTGATATTAATTAAAATAAATGACACAATTTAATATTTAAATTATCATTGAATAAGCACGTGTCATTAAAAACATTTAAATATTTAAATGCAATTTATTCTAGCATTAAAATAAACAAACGTTTCCAACCTTTAATTAACTAATTCACAACTTATAAAATAACATCAATTAAACAATCATAACTTATAAAATACCTCATTAATCAAAATACGACAAACACCACAAACCACAATGACGACAATTACAGAAATGCACAATACCAAATCAACGAGACGACCTGACATCATGGGACGGGAGGACTTCATCGTCACCTCTGTATCAACATTTAACTGTTGGGTTATTGGTGCTCGCCCTGTCCTGCCGAAGCAGGTGGAATCGAGACTTTTACCTGCAAATCCTGCATACAAACAAAGTTGTGTACATGTGCATACATATATATATAATCATCTAAGCATTAAATTGAAGTACTGCATTGTGAGAAGGAATCGCAACATAGCAGAGCACTCGCGAACGAGTGATGCCATATTGTCCTTCATCACACCTATTCTAACAAATATTACATAAACAATAAATCAACATTTCTAACTAACCATCATCTTAAAACATATCTAATTAAATCATTGCATCATATAATAATTCTGAAAATCAACTAATATAACCTACCATACTATCATACGAAATAATCTTATCCATAATGAAACAATAGCATCATCTAACGTCTAACTAACCAAATCAAACAATATCATCATCATCACAAGAAGCAAACAACCGCATTGAAAAATACCAAATCCTACCAATAAGAGGAGGGGTATTACAGTAGGAGATAAAATACATAAAGTGGAATACAATGTTAAAACGTGGCAGGGAAGAATGTATCCCATATGTTTTCATTATTATATGAGACACATACGGAATAGAATATATTAAGATTATTATTATATTTGAGCATTAAAAGCTTTATACTTCTTTTCATAAGGCAACAAATTTACATTATATACAAGATAATATTATTAATACCATTAGTTTGACATTGTATTTCAAATAAATTAAACAATACTTGAGAACATGCCTTCCATATGTTTTTTCAAGTCATATAAAGAGACATTCTTATACGTATGGAATATACTATATGTGCCCATCAAATGCAAACTAGCATCAATTTATTTAATATTCTACATTATGTTTGAGATATATTATGTACTCATCTTGAATAATAATAAATCATACTAAAGTATAAGGAAGTCACATGCAAACATTTAATATTTTGATTCTAAAACAAAGCATTCTCATACATCTGGAATATACCATAAATAGATAGATTAAATTTTCCTTAACATAGTAAACTTTAATTTTATAAATGTGTCAATGTGTAATAATTTTATAGAGACTTTATTTTATTCAAATTAGGTTGTGGACATATATTAGGCTAAGAATTATTCGAATTATGTCTTTGACCATATAAATAAATAAAATTCTCATTTACTTATAACTTTGATATTTAAAGGGTTGTTTTTATGGCTCTTTCATGTATTGGAGGGTAATGGGGTTCCAAGTTTAAATAATATATAATTGTAAATATTATAAATTTTTTTTGGATTAAGTATAAGGATGTAGTATGATTTTAAAGATAATATTTAGAATAAAAAATACGGGTGGTGGCGGGATAGTTATTAAAGTAACTTAAAGAAGATAAAATTAGTTGAAATTATTAAAATTATATGCAATGCATCATATTTTCAATGACAATCTCCATCTTTATGTTTATAGAATTTTTGTAATTATTGATAGGAATCGAGAGTTTAGTCTAATGATCTGGAGCTTAACTCTTTACAAAGTGAGTTGCCCTTATAACCTCTCGGACAAAGTGCAACAAACATCATCCACACATTGCGGACAAATGCTTATAGAAATTTTTAGTATTTTTTTTGTTATTTTAATTTTTATGTCCTAAATGAAGAAGGTGTCTAGTCCTTTAAAAATATAATTTTCCTAGTCAATCGAGCATTTGAAATATTGGAAATATCAATCAAACATCTAGGATATATTATTGTGAAATATTGCTCACAAGAATATTGGAATGATTTGAGATAATGTCAAAGGTTAAATTTGACAATCGATTCCACAAATCAAATAATTTTTAAATAATATTATCTATTGATTATTGTGTTTTTTTTAAATTCAAATGATCTATGTACTTAAAGTAAGAAACGTATGATGATAGAAATATATTTTTATGAAAATATTTCATAGTTATTTAGTGTCCATCTAAAGTTTCACATCCATCTATACATTCTTGAAAATAAATCATTATCTTTCATTACTAAAAACTATGTTCCATGGACTTAATGGGACATGGATAGTAGGGGTGTGTTTTTTGGATGGTTAGGGTGAGAGGCCATTTTTAGTGATGTAGGAGTATCTAACATGTAAAAACCAATTTTTCATTAACAAAAGGTATTTTCTTTCAAATTTATTTATTTATATGTTTATAATTATAATTTTGGTTATCTTATGTTCACCACAACTTCTTGTTCTTACTAAAAAGACACATTCTCAACTCCAAACTCATCATCAAACATATTACAATTCCAAACTAAAACAACTATCATGGTTACATGACAAATAGAAAATATTTAAAACAATGTTTGATTATATTTCAAAACACACTGAGGTTAAAGTCATATTCTTCATTTTATTCATCCTAGAAGGTTCACTTCCAACTACATGATTATATGTTTTAGCTTGCATCAAGATTGACACCATCTTGCAACTAAAGTGGGTCATTATAAAAGGCTAAGGATTATTATATAAACATCATTCCTAACTATTGGAAAGCAACATTCATGATAGAATAGATCAAGAGAAATTATAATTTAGATCTAAGGCTCATATTTAGTATCATGGATCAAGAATATTGTATGAGAATTATATGGTTTGTGTATAACTACATGCACATGTATCTTTGAAGACTAATCCTTCATATTATAAGTCCATTATAGTATTCTATAATTTATTCCATGACTACAATTCAATAAAATATCTATTTCTATTTATTTATTGTATCAATTGAGCTTTTTTATGTGTTTGTATACTTGGCTATGTGGTTTGATAATCATTGATTCAATTCTCCAACTATGACATAAGGCTCATAGTTGGGTAGTTATGAATAGGTTAAATCTCGATTAGTGAATTCAACAATAGAAATGATCTAGCAATAATCCAAAACCAATTCAAAGATCAAAATACCTAATCTCAATGAAGTATGTGCACAATCAACATGAAAGAATATAACATAAACCAATCTAATTACTTTACCTCTACCGAAAATGCACAACCTCACTCCATTGTAAGATGTAAAATTATGCTATTTTAATAGTATGTGGATTGCTCAAATACCTAGCATAACCTTATTAGCAAAAGCAAGTGTAAAAATAAGTATAGTTTAGATGCAAATTCGAGGAGAGATTGAATGAATAAATGATTGGTGTTTTATAGATTTCAAAGATATCATATCAAAGTTGTAGGATGCGAGATGAGATCAAAAATGAGGATAATTGAGAGATCATGAGGAACGTGTACTTGATATGCAGCAGGATGAGGGGATGTGATGAGGTGTTAAGTGACTTCATGAATCAAAGGAATGATTGCATGAGAGGATGAAGTGAGAGTGAGTGAGAGTGAATTGAGGCTTCTTTTTATTCAACTCACTAAATTTAGAGATGGTCACTAAATTTAGAGTTTGGAGGAATAAAGATAGAATTGATATTTTGAGGAAATAAATAAAATAATAATTTTATTTATTTTTAGAGGAATGCGCAAAGTCAAACTAAATAATTAAATAATTAAAATTAGCTAATTAAATAATTAAAATGATTTAATTATGTGGAATGAGAAGGATGCATGATTTTAATTTTTTAAAGTGCAATGCACCCATAATATTAGGGGTAAACGCTTTTTTTGACCGGAGCTATGAACCGGATACAACAAACCACAAGAAACAACCAAACCCGCGAGCACAAAGGCCCAGCGAAGGCACAAGGCCTGCGAGCACTTTGGCCCAGCAAGGGTTTGAACCCTGGTGGCCGTCACTACAACCAAGCGACTTGACCACCGAACCATGTATATAGGCAAGATGCATGATTTTAATTAAATAATAAAAAATTATTTAATTATGGGGATGGAAGAATAATTAGGAATTAATTAAATATGATTAAAATTATTTAATTAATGTGGATAAGGAAAATTGAAGAAACGATTAAATAATTAAAAATTATTTAATTAAAGTTCATGAATGAAAATGGAAAAATAATTAAATAATTAAAATTATTTAATTAAAGCAAGAAATGTGTTAGTTTAATCAAATAATAAAAAAATATTTAATTAATAGTGATGAAAGGATGATTAGTGATGATGACGAGAAATGATGAATTTAGAAGAATGCATTAGAAATTTTTAGGTGTCTACATTTTTCCCCTCTTTGAGACAATGCCCTTATTGTGTTGTTTCAATGACATGTTGCTGGTAGAAAAATTTTAGGTGATGATGTGCCCCAGTGTGTCCCAGTGGACCAAGGGATGAAGGTTGGATGGTAGGTTACCCCCTTGAGAGATCAATTGAACAAAAATAAATTATGTCGATCTCACGATAGGTAAACAGGTTAGTTGTAGCGAAGATGGCGATAAAAATAAGGTTAGGTCGACTAAGGAATGGGTTTAATGAAGAAAGGGTATGAGGAAAATGGATTGAGGTTAGGTGGGATAGGGGAATTAGGGTTTGATTTCCTATATATATGCCTTAGAGGATTATTTTCAATTCATTTGTACCTTCTAGCTTTGAGAGACCAAGAGCCCTTAGTGAGTCTAGAGCATGGAGTAGTTGCAAAAAGGGTGGGGATTTTGAGAATGTTACACCAAGTAGAGAGAGTCTATCAGCACCAATGGCTAGTCAAAGCATCTCAGGTGATATGTATATAACCCTTAGGTCCTTAGGAATAAGTTTAGGTGTCATAAATTCTAGAAAAATGTAGGAAATTAGATGCACCAAGGGGTGATATGGTGCTTTTAAAACCCACTATGTCGTATTTAAAATATGAAATGACACATTTGATAGTATTTTAGCACACTTGAAAAAGTGGGTCACATCTGATTAGGGTAGGTTCACATCTACTTTGGTGCATCTAATGTTAGATTGGCACATTTGAAAAATTAGATCACATCTGATTTCTAAAATGGGGCATTTGAAAAATAGGGTCGTGAATGATTTTGTTTTGGACCATTTGATTACAAAGCTAGTTGACTTAGTTTTTTCTTAATTTTTGATAGATTTATATTGTGTGCGCTATGTATGTAGGTTGTGTTAGACCCAATTATGTCAAGGGAGCGATACCCTATTACACTTTAGTTAAGCGATATACTTGGAGAGTTGGATTGCGTGTTTCTAAAAATTGTGGGATTATAGAATATTACATACAATCCAAATATTAGGGCTCATAGGGAGATGATGACAACCCTTATTGAGAGATGGAACAATGAGATATCAACACTTATCCTTCCCACTAGAGAGTTCATGATCGCATTGGAGGATTTTTGGAGGATCCCAATACATGATCTCTAGTTGTATATGACATGGAATCAAGAGAGGATACACTGGAGAGGGTATTCCTTGATGATGATATCAACATTAAGGATGGAATGGAATTTAGGAGGGCTACAAGGAGGTTTGATGATCTCCCACTTTTTTTGGTTGAACTCATTGGAAGATTTCTTATTCTAGATCGATGCTCTAGTGGCTTTTCTAATGAATAGAGCCACCTCCTTGAGAGGATGTTGATAGATAAAGTGATATTTGTATGGTTCTCATGTGTACTAGCATCTCTATCATGACATGTGTTAGCAAGAGAAAAATAGAACCTTTGTACTAACCTCTATCATCACATTTCCCTTAATTTTGTTGGTTTTGTTAGGAGTTTATATTTCTTTAGTTCTGCCACTTGTGTACCTTGTATCCATAGGCTTGTAGATATAATGCCCTTTCCACCAATCCTTTCACATAAGACATTTCTCTTTCATCATTCTATTTTCCTTGGTCTTGTTCCTCCCTTAATATAAATAGATTAGATGGAAAATCCTCCAGTGCATGCTCATCCCATTCTCCACAAATTCTACAATAGAATGAATTTATCTTTTTAGGTATATTTATAGATCTACCCTTAATAAATTTTCCTTATTTTCTCCTATTTCCTTCAACCATTCATTTTACAAATGTACATCTCTAGCATAATATGTGCACCATGTATTGGGTCTTTATGGAGCAATATATTTCTTTTCCATAATTTCTTGTCTTTGTCTCACTTATTCAACTTCCAACCTTAATCTTTCTAATTCTTTATTTTCTTTTACTCTCTAAATTTTTCTCCAAGACCAGTTTTCTATGTGGCATGCCAAATTCACCAACTCTATATATGTATTGAATTTTTTCCCATCTAATGCCACTTTAATCTCCAGTTTAACTCTAGATATAAAGAACTATATTTTCTACTATTTTATTAAAGGTTCCTCTAACCTTCTTATTACTTATTTGAATATAAATTGTCAAAATCTATAATAATTTTGTCTTCTTTCTACACTAGTTCCCTTATCTTACTTACCCCTTCAATAGGTAGTTTTGGGGATTCAATGTTTTCTATAAATTCTTTCTTTACTACATCCCATACTTTATAATTTGTTGGATATGCTTTATAGTACCATTTAAGAGCATCACTTTGTAGGGTACCAAGGAAATAAAAAAAATTAGTATGATCCCATGTTATGTTATGTCTTTGCCAAATTGATTCCAAAACAAATATTTGTCTCATTGCCTCATTAGTGTCTTTCCCAAAATCAAGTAGTTTCCTAGGGTTATTCATATCTTCTTGTTCTTTGCAATCACTACATGTATCTCCTAAATTAATGTTAAAGTAAGTTGTCCCTAGGGTTTCTTTGTTATTTCTCCCAATATCTCTTTCTAATTTCTCTTCATTATTTAATAGTTTTTCTACTTCTTTCATGGAAATCCTTCTTGTCTTTAATGGCATTAAGGGTGAATCTTGGTCTAGGAGTTGTGTATGTTCAAAATGTGTTTTCATCCTTGGAGATGTTCTTTCATTAGTAAATGACATATTATTAGTCAATGGTGTCACTTTATTAATGGTTTTCACACTCACATGATATGATTTATTCTCTACCACATCTTCTCCTTCTCCTCATAATTTTAAAACACTTCTACTCACTAGTTCATCCAAATACTCTACATCAATTGTTAAGGTTTGAAGATTCTCTATAGGTTTAACCATTAGTAACAAATTCTCATTTATTCTTATTTAAGCATTCATCCAATTTGGATAAGTAGAGGGTATGTTTTATGATTAAAGGAAATGTCATAATATTCCTAAATTATTTTTCCCAAATCCTTCTAGCTCTTTCATGCTCATTAATTTCTCCCTCTAGATTATTTATAGTTTGATTTATTATTTCTATATTCAAAATTCCTATTTGTGGTATCTCATTCCTCATTTCCTTAGCTACACCCACAATGGTGCGCTTAGCAACACCCTCAACTGCATGCTTATCCTCTTTTCTCATGTTTTTACTATTGCCCTCCTAGCTTGTTTTTTGGGAATAGGATGTCATTTAATTGCAATCCTAAGCATTATTTCATGTATCTCCTAAATCCTTGGAAAGTGTTCCCCAACACTAGGATTAGAAAGAGATTAAATTCAAATGAAATGAACATGATAATTGACATTTGTAATTAATTTTAAATGATAGGAACATGTGAGGGCGTCCAAGATGAGTTCCTAAATAAATGGAGCACATGGGGCGCCCACATGAAAGGTGGAACCCACCTTGAGTTAAGTTAACTATTTGGAGAAAAAGATAGCACTTATGTAATGCATGTAAAGATTCTAGAAGTTAGGGATTGATTTTTACATGCATGAAGTTTAGTTTAGTTTAGTTTAGTTTAGTTCAGTTTAGTATTAGTTCAGTTCAATTCAATTTAGTTATGGTTCAGTTATCTTTAATTGCATGTAGTTAGTTCTAGTTGAATGCTAGTTGACTTCAGTTGACTTGGAATGCATGACTAATGACTTGAGTTGCATGACAAATAATAGGTGATACATTTAGTTAAGTGGGGATGATCAATCATGCATCCTGTTTGCATGAATTGATGGAGAGATATGTTTCAGTTAACAGAGATTGACTTGGACCCACCTTGGGTGCCCAAGTTGGCATCTTGGAGTTAACAATTTTGCATGATAAGATATTTTATAAGGCTGAGTTAAGTGGGCCCATTCTTGGGTGTCAACTTTAAGGATAAGCTTAGAAGATATCTTTAGAATCAACGGTGAGTTATGACTTCAGTTTGGGACGCCCAAATGGATGAAGGACTTGTTTTGACATTGTTCTTCATGGTATAACTCTACTTGTAAAGAATAGGCATGGATTTTGTGAGATAAGCATTGTGCTTTGTAATTGTAAACTTTTTGGAGTTTACAAGGCTCATTATTGTCTATTTATTACAGCAAGTTGAAGAGAGTTTATCATATTTTATTACAGGTTGTGAAGAAGAATTGTTGAAGGAAAAAGAAGCATCTCAAGCAAGGATTGGAATTATTGTAATCTTATTCTGAGATTATAACAATATATTGATTCTTGGTGGAGTTTTTTCCCAAAAGGGTTTCTCAACGGTATATGTTGTGTAACTTTTTTCTTCTAGTCTTATTCTTCTACAATCTTTTGTCTACTTCTAAAAATGGTAAAATGAATTAAACTCATAATCATCCACAAAGAAATTGTAACAAAGAATACTTAATTAGATCTACAGCTACAATAGTTTTATAAGTTTTTTAAAGCTACATAATTACCTCCATTTTCAACATTTGGTATCAGAGCTAAGGTTGGGTAGAGTTTGGGATGCCTTTCTCTTAAAATTTTGAAGTTTTTTTGGCTATAGTGGGAGCTTTTGCTATTGTGTTATTGCTGATTTTGGAAAATAAGTTTGTTACAATGAGTTTTAATTCTCGTTTAAATATTGAAATATTCAATGGATCTAATTATGAGATGTGGAAACTAAAAATGGAGGATCTCCTTGAAGAGAGAGATCATTGGTTAGTTGTTGGTAATGAGACAAAGTCACCTACAACGATGTCAGATGAGGATTGGGCTAAGCTTGATAAGAAGGCAAGAGGGACCATAAGATTATATCTTGTTGATGTTGTTCTCTTGAATGTTTCAAAAGAAACTACTACATATAAGTTGTGGAAGAGAATAGGTGATATCTATCAAACCAAAAGTCTTACTAATAATTTTTATCTGAAAAGACAGTTGCATTCTTTAAAGATGAAAGATGGTGATTTGGTTGCAAATCATTTGAATTCTTTTAATTTGATTCTAAGTTAGTTAGCATCTATAGATGTAAAGCTAGAAGAAGAAGATTAATGCATTTTGTTACTTTGTTCTTTACCAGAATCTTGGGAAAATCTAATTGTTGCTATCAGTGGTAGTGGTGCAGATCTAAAGATGGACAATATAATTCCTACTCTCCTATCAGAGGAGATGAGGAGGAGGTCTAAAATTAAAATCCAAGATGCCTTGTTTGTAAAAGGTAGGCTTAAGAAAAAGTAACCTAAGGGAGACAAGGAAGGGAAGGGTAAGTTAGAAGGACAGAGTAAGGTAAAGTGTTGGAACTATCGTAAACAGGGACATGTGAAGAAGGATTGTAAGAACAAGGAAAATCGTTCTAACTCTTCTATAGAGGAATCCTCAGATGAACGTAATCGTGCTTTGATTATTTCATGTAAAAATGTTAGTGATGAATCTTTCCTTGATGTTAAAGAGTTATCATCATGAGGAGGATGGTAGTCATGATGCCATGTGTAGGTCATACCACGGTTCAATGGGAGTTGTTGGAAGTGACGTGAATCCATCATCGGTAAGGTTATCTTAATGTGATTGGGGATATGGTTTTTTTTGGTTTAGAGTGGTTGCTATTATGTCATGGTTTACTCTTGATATGCATTTAGAGTTTTACATGGTACTTGTTCTGTTCAGACCAAGATGTATATATGTTATGGTGCATGTGATCTCCTAGAAGGAGATGGTTAGATCATATTGTCATGTTTATGTTCCTGATTCATGATTAGAGATTTGACATTGATCTTGTGTAGTTCTCTTAAGTATTGGGTACATTAATCATTTGCTTGATTATTTCATGATAGTGCTATGTTGCATTTGGATTTTGGCATGGATTGGTTGGTTAAAGGTCCTCATGGATACTTGGAGAAATAGGTGAGGCTTGAGTTCTCTTATGGTAAAAGATATATGTTGGAATGGTTACTTGTAAGAAAATATTTTTCAACAGTAAAGACCAAGAAGCCTACACCTTGGTTGGACGTGAGTTCAACACACTTGGATGTTTCACATGCCTCTAAAGAGGCAATTTGGATATAGAGACTTGGGAAAGGTATTGTTTTAATTGCAAGTAAGTTAAACTTGAATGTGATAGTCAGAGTGCTATGTGTTTAGCCAAAAATCCTATCTATCATGCTTGTACTAAGCATGTTGATGTTCAGTATCACTTTGTGCGAGAAATGGTTGAGAGTGGGAAGGTATTAATTGAGAGATTTGACACTCTAATTAATGTTGTAGATTATCTTATGAAGCCAATTCCTACATATAAGTTCTCTTGGTTTTAATCATTTTCTTGGAGCTTCATGATTATGGAAGTTGCATTTGAATTTGGCAACGATTGATTAGTTGGTGCAAGAAGTCCATTGACCTTGAGTCCTATACTTAATTTATAATAATGATTCCTTGTTTAGAATTATTACAATGTATAATGTCAAGTGGGAGAATGTTGGGAATAGGATATCATTTAATTGCAATCCTAAACATTATTTTATGTATCTCCTTAGTCCTTGGAAAGTGCTCCCCAACACTAGGATTAGAAAGAGATTAAATTCGAATGAAATGAAAATGTTAATTGACATTTGTAATTAATTCTAAATGATAGGAACATGTGAGGGCATCCAAGATGAGTTCCTAAATAATAGGAGCACAAGGGGTGCCCACATGGAAGGTGGAACCCACCTTGAGTTAAGTTAACTGTTTGGAGAAAAAGATAACAATTTTGTAATGCATGTAAAGATCTTAGAAGTTAGGGATTGATGTTTACATGCATGAAGTTCAATTCAGTTCAATTCAGATCATTTCAATTCAATTCAGTTCAATTCAATATCAATTCAATTCAATTCAATTCAATTCAATTCAGTTTAGTTCAGTTCAGTTATGGTTCAGGTATCTTTAGTTGCATGTAGTTAGTTTTAGTTGAATGCTAGTTGAATTTAGTTGACTTAGAATGCATGACTAATGACTTGAGTTGCATGACAAATAATAGCTGATACATTCAACTAAGTGGGGATGATCATTCATGTATCATGTTTTCATGAATTGATCATGTGATCAAGTGAAAATCCTCGATAGAAAATGTACAGCAACAACAAGTATGCAAAAACAAACAAAAACAAACACCTAAAACCTCAAGATTGGGAAAAAATGTTAACTTAACAAACATAGATGAAATGATTATACCTTGCTAAGTTGCTCCTTTGGTTAGCCCTTTGATCTTTGATGTTGTGTATGCTCCTCTTGATGGTAAAAGATGTGAGATGGGATGCAAAGATGGTTGAAAGTAGATGAGTATGGGATGCAAGTGCTATGGTGAAGGAAAAGTGTGAAAATTGGCTAAGTATGGCTCAAATGTCAAATTGGAAAGAGTTTGGTAGCAAAATCATGAACCCCCTAAATGAGAGAAAAGAGAGGTATTTATAGAGTAATTTGAATTCTCTAGAAAATTCAATGGTTGAGATTTATCCAACAAGGCCAAGATGAAGGGCTATGGTGAGTTGAGGACTCACAAGGCCTCACATCTTGACATGTGGAATGTGAAGTGGCTAAGGATGTGATGAAGTGACGTAGGTGGGGTGGAAAGAGAGTACATGATGTGGAGGAAGGACAAGCACCTTGGGGATGAGAAGATTTCCTCAAAAAGGAACTTCTTGTCTCCAAGTGGGAATGAAAGTGACTTTTGAGGAATTTTAGAATTCCTAAAAAATCTCCATGGGAAAAGGGAATGTAGTTGGAAAAATAAATATGAATTAAAAATTCACATGTTTGGAAGAATCAAACGGACAAGACAAGGTTCCAAAAAGGGAATCACTTGTCCACATGTGACTTGATGTGACAAGTCCAAAGATTCTAGAAGATGCATGGGAAAAGGAGATTCTAGGAGGAATAAATGTGAATTTTAAATTCACATGGGAAAGAGGGTCAATGCTAAGAAAGGAAAATGAAAAGGTTGACTAAAAAGGAATGCTAAATGTGGCTAATGACTTTGATTAAGGTTGCACAAACACATGGTTAGAAGGATTAATGAAATATTAAGGAGAAATTAGAAGATGTGAGGATGTGACATTAATTTTTGATTAATGTGTGCACATCCTAATATAGAATTAATTAAATTAATCCAGATTAGAAGTGGGTTATGGAGGATGTGACAATGAGAGAGAAAAAGAAGAATTAAAAATTGAGTTAAATTCAAAGAGATCACATAACTAAATTAAATAAATTGATATATATATTTAATTTAGAGAGGAAAGAAGTAAAAGGTAAAATTATTTAATTATTGAATTAAATACTTTAGGAACCTTATACAGACAATGAAATATTAATTAAATGAGTGATTTAATTAATATCGACAAAGAGGATGAAATAGATGAGTAAAGGGATGAATAAGGAGACAAGTTTGACCATATGGAATTGGTCAAATTTGGATGTCTACATTTTTCCCCTCTTTGAAATGTTGTTACGATAATAGCATTTCGAAAAAAATAAAATGCAGATGACTCTTTAGAGGAAGTGACTAGAAAAGAGATGCCCCAGCATGGCAGAGGTTGTGTGAGCTTCCCAAACAGAGGGAAGTGAAAGGGGATGCCCCAGTCTAGCAAGAGAAGGCCCATGATGGAGGAATGGAAGAGAATGGTAGGGTATGCCCCCTTGAGAAGGTGGATGGGGAAGGAAAAGGGGTCTCGGATGACTTCTTGAAAGTATAAAGTGGTAGATGTTGTTGGAAAGAGCATGAAAAACAAAGAAGATTCGCTTTTGAATGGAGGCAAACGGATGCACAGTTTGCAACTGATAACCTCGGGAAGATAGAGGATGGAAGGAATTAGTTGGAGGAAAAGTTTTTTAAATAAAGGGTAAAAAATATCCTTCATTTAAAAAGGTAAAAAAGGAGGGAAAGTTATATAAGGTAATTTTAGGAATTACCTCTCTTCATTTGAATTGTTGTCAGTTGACGAAGAGAGGGAGGAGAAGAGAGGGAGAGGACTAAAGGGCACGATGTCGGATGACTACGACACCGATATTATCCACTGAGTGGATGAGGTGTGGTAGTTCTACAGCGATTGTTTCATTCCACGCCAGGTTAGCCCCAAACCCAACTTTGTGATTTTAATCATTTTGTTTGAGTTTAGGAAAATTTGAAAATATGGGTTTAGGTGGGGGGTAGCTTAGAAAAATGGGTAGTCGACGAAAATAAGATGTCGCCAAAGGGGTGGGTAGAATTTCCTATTAGGTTAAATGGGTAGGTGGGAGGGGGCGGACATGCCCTAGAATAGGGTGATTTCACCCAAGGGAAAAAAAGAAAAAGGGGGGGTAGGGGGTGAGGGAAAAATGGTCAGGCCCCCCGCAGAGGGGAATACCCACCCTCTGAACGGTGGGTCTACCCGTGCCCAGGCAGGTCCGCCCGTACATGGGGGCGGGTCCACCCATGCACATGGTGGGCTCACCCAAGGGCCCAGGTGGCTCACCGGCACATGGGGGCGGGTCCACCTGCACACAAGGTCGGCTCACCCAAGGGCCCAGGCGGGTCCACCCGCAGACTGGGACAAGTCCGCCCATACTTGGGTGGGTCTGCCCGTCGACGGGGGAAAGTCTACCCGCGGCCAAGGTGGGACCAACAAGGTGAGGAAGAAGGAAAATAAAGGGGAAAAATAAAAGACAGGAAAGGGGACTCAAGACTGGGGAAAAGGAAAAAAAAGGGGAAGAAGAAAGACAAACAAGGAAGGAATGAGTGACACAGTTGGTGAGACATGGATGTAGGACTTTGACAGACTACGAACGTGTGAGCGACAGTCCAAGGTGTTGAAGATTTGCATAGTGGCCATGAATGGCGCAGATCACGAGGCACTAGCATAGGCAGGACTTTTACACATGTTATTCTACCCGACTATTAAGGCCCACAGGGCCATGTTGATAGAGTTGATAGCGC
This sequence comes from Sequoia sempervirens, assembly GCA_007258455.2. Classification (NCBI taxonomy): domain Eukaryota; kingdom Viridiplantae; phylum Streptophyta; class Pinopsida; order Cupressales; family Cupressaceae; genus Sequoia; species Sequoia sempervirens. Next base: position 1,034,206,089 of record VDFB02281492.1, read on the forward strand.
GTCGGGATTTAGCTATGTCAACATTTCATCTGCTGACAGGGGAGATGACAATGACCTTAGAGGATGTTTTGAGGATTCTGATGCTCCCTATAGCGGGGCTCTTGGTCAGCGAGTGTCAGGTAGAGGGGGAGGCACTAGACAAGTTCATGCGGGTCGTGTTCGGCAGAGATGAGCTACCAATTCAGCGGCAGCAACTAGATGTGGATAGATGTCTCTCCTATAGGGTTCCAGCATTGTCCCTATATCTAGCAAGATTGATCAACGGGATCTTGATTTCAAAAAGAAGTGGTCGATTCCTGCATCTCAAGTTTGTGGAGGTGATTTAGCACATTGTCGAGGGTCGAGAGGGGTAGTTTGCATGGGGGACCTGTCTATTGGCACAGTTGTACAGGGATATGCATGTGATATGCTATTTGGAGGTACTAAGCTTGACACACATTACACTGCTACAAGTATGGGTCTGGAAGCATATCAAGATTTATAGGCCAGTTGTGGTGAGAGGAGGAGTGGAGGATGACAGAGTACCATAAGCCTGGGTGTGGGGGATAGAGGTTGGAGTGATATTGCACTATGAGGGATTCAGAGACATGGATGCATGGAGGAGGCTATTTGATGCGCTGCCAGTAGAGATGATAGTGTGGTGACCGTACATGCTACGATGGTTCAGGGACTGGAGGGATGAGGAGGTTAGACATAGGGATTATTTCTACATCTGATGCTATATTATCAAGAAGGATCCCCACATAGTTGAGTTACACAAACCAGATCGGGTGACAAGGAAATTTCGGGTGAGGCAGGATATTTTGCAGGGTCGAGAGATGTTCCAGCAGCTTACGTGAGAGTGGCCATGGGGGGATGAGATTGATCCTAAATTTGTGAGGGTGGAGTGGGAGACACTACGATTAGTGTCTTACCCAAGTAGGAGAGATGGGTCGAGAGATGCAAGGACAAAAAATTGGTATGGTCAATGGTTTCATCAACATCTGCCTCAACGGATTACTCTAACAGTTCCCATTGAGGAGGCATTAGGTTTTGGGTCAAAGGATGAGAGAGAGTTGGCAGCTGATAGGGGGAAATAGTGTCCATGAGGATAGCAGAGAGGAGGATAGGGGGCAGCCAAAGCAACAGAGGAGCTAGTGAGGGTGGGCAGGAGGAGGAGATGACGGTGGAGAGTCCAAGGAGGGGATAGAGAAGAGTGGGGAGGGGAGGAGGCCAAGGCCAAGGATCAGCAGGATAGGGAATAAGAGGCATAGAGGGAGAGGAGACCAGAGGTTCATGCAGCCATAGGAGGCTAGTAGAGTCAGAGACAGGGTGCTTGCGCAACCACAAGAGGCCAACAGAGGCAGAGACGGGAGGAGGCCAAGGCTATTGGAGAGCAGGAGAGGATGATATGGAGGAGGAGGAGAGCCCCGAAGGTGATTAGTGTGGATGAGGTGGGGGGAGGGGGAGGATGAGCAAGAGGATCTAGAGGTAATGGACATTTACATGGAGGTACATGACATCCCTCCACTATCCATGGCCCCACCTATAGGGGAGGATCCAACAGTGCTACTAAGAGGCGGCCTAGAGAGATTACGACTCAGTGAGAAGTGGCTGCAGTAGTCGAAGTCAGAGCGGAGAAGATTAGAGGTAGAAGTGAGTGAGCTACAGACACAACTTTCCAGGAGTGAGGGATTATTCAAATTTGGAAACGGTAGTGACAGAGGTGGAGATGAGTCTACGAAGAGAGAGGGGTGAGGCATGAGATGAGGTGATCAATCTACATGCAGAGATAGATAGGTTGCGGGCATAGGCTGCCAGGGAGCATGAGGATGGAGAGGTAGTGAGATGGGAGAGGGACCATCTAGTGGCAAAGGAGGGAGTATGATAGGCTAGATGACAGGTAGATGCTAGAGCAGGGATAGGCCAGAGGCCTATAAAGATTGGAATAGAGGTAGCGGGAGATGTGGAGGATTTGCGGAGGCAGGTAGAGTAGCTATGGAGAGAGAGAGTCGATCTACGGCGGGAGTGAGATGAGCTCTGGGATAGAGTGTATTGTTTAGATCAGACAGTCAGAGATATGGGGTTTATGCAGGTGAGATAGGATGAGATGAGGGGTCAGGTACGTGTGATGCAGGCAGAGAGAGACATAGCGTAGGCATAGGCGTAGGCTCTGGCGACAGAGAGGGATGTAGCTCTGGCATGAGTTTAGGTGTTGCAAAGTGAGAGGGCGGTGGCAGAGACACAAGTACATTCTCTTCAGAGAGAGAGATGAGGAAGTTTCAAAGGTGTTGGCTCTTCAAAGAGAGTGAGATGCAGCAAAGTTGATATTACATGCATTGCAAAGGGATAGGGATGCAGCGATGGCTCGGGCATAGGCCGCAAAGAGGGAGAGATGTCATAGAGGTACAGATGCAAATGCTACAAGGAGAGAGGGATGCAACAATGGCTTAAGTGCAGGCAGTACTGGTTGAGGGTGGTGAGGTAGGAGAAAACATACAAGGATTGCAGGAACAATTGTAGGCTACACAGGTTGAGAGGGACAAGGTCACAGAATAGGTACAACAGTTGAGGTCAGCACAGGAGGCATGGGGGTAGGAGCGGAAAGCCATAAGTGCAAATCGAGACAAATACAAGCATGAGAGGAATGCCGCTAGATATCAGGTTGGACAGAGAGATGATTATATGTAGGTAATTCCAGATTTAGCGCAGTGCATAGCGCGCTATGTTAGGCAGGTACTTCAGATGTTGGAACCATCTCAGTCATTAGGGACACGTACTAGAGGATATAGCGATTTTCAGCTGAATCCTCCTCACTATGGTGGTTATCAAGGGACTCCTAGCTAGGATTATTAGTGGACTCCCACACATAGAGGGCCAGTGCTTGATTCTCCTTAGAGATCAAATGTGGGCAGCTCACAGTAGAGCAGAATGAGAGCAGGTGACAGGATACAAATTTTTTGACAGGTGCAGGATGGAGACTTAGTACATATTAGTAGAGATCATATGTGATCTACATCTGTGGATTTGTACTTTATTTGATGATATATATGATGGATATGTATTTCATTTTGTTTTATATATTATGATGAGATTGACATTATATTATTTTTTATTATGATATGATATGTGATAGCCCTCATTGACACTATGCATCATGTTTATGTGATGGATGGTTTATGTTATGCATATGATTATATTTTTATGCACTTATTATGGATCATGTAATGTATGCACATAAGTATGATGATTTATGCCTATTTGGATGATTTAATTATAATGCACGATGTTGATGATGATTTATGCTTATATGGATTATGTGATTATGCATGATGTTGATGGTGATTTATCTATGTTGATGTTGTTGTGTATATGATGTATTAATGTTTATGATGTAGTATGGGATTAATGTTTGGTATTATATGTAATTATTATGGACCTAACAATGTATTTTGTAGGTGGTGATGCATGTAATGTGTAAATGTTAATATGGAAATGTATGGATTAAAATGAACCTAAGATGTTGAATCTAGTAAGTCTATTATGCATATGGGATAATGGACCTATGATGTAACATGCAATATGAATGGAAAATGGACTCTATCATGAAATGCAATGCAAACATAAGTGTCAATAAGGACTTTCATGGGAATGTGGGTAGATGATAGGCATGGTGTAGGTGTGATACTGCACCCATCAAGAACCACTAGTATCCTGAGAGAATCAAAATTTGTACAACCGAAATCATGAGTCATGGGTTAGGAACAAGCACGGATGAAGGGTACATGTAATGAAATGAAATTCAATCATGAATGCAATTTTCCATCTTTGGAGCATTGATTTTTGCTATAGCATAGTACACCATCTACCAGGGTATATGAAACCAAGGCAAGTTAGCATCTAATACATAAAACAAACACAGCAAACAAGGTTATCCCAACACCCCAAGGTCACGAATAACTTGGTCGGGCCAGGTATTGGGATGACCACAAGCACAAAGGAATGTCCCCAACGTAACATAGGATCTCAAAGACCCTGGTGGTTACTACGTGGGAACGACCCAGCAAACAACAACAATAAACCACCAAAATATTTCCCCTATATTAACCCATCAAAATGACCCATTATATGATAGATTATGGCGACCTTGACTAGTTGTAATAGGAAGCTCAAAAAATAAACAAAATCCAAAAGCATTAAAATATCATAATAAAATTCAAACATCCTTTTTCATAGGATCACAAAGGTGGATGGGGTTGATGAGGTCTATTAGGAAGGATGCATCATGTTGAGACCGATGATGGATACTAAACTAAGATGACCCAAGTGACAGGATTTTTTTCATTAACCAAATATTTTGACACTAGAGGATCTTGTTTGTGAAGAACCAACTGGATAAGGGCACTCTTGACAACATGACACAAGAAACCAGACAAAGACTAACACAATACTGACACTCCCTAAAGACCTAGGGGCTTGAGGGTTGATCGAAGATTAGCCTTGCCTACGTGAAAGCGTAGAGCCCTCATAGTTCAAGAAAAGACCATGGAGAAAAGGGGAAAGAGGACTAATGGAGACTGAAGAGATGATGAAAAAACAAAGCAGAGTAAAAAAACAAAGGAAAGGAAAAGCCCCGGGGCCGGATCAAAAGATCGACCTTGCCTACGTGAAAGCACAGGGGCAACATAGTTCAGAAAAGACAAATGATAACTGACCATGGATAAAATCAAAAAGGAGATGATGAAGACAAATGATCGATGACCATCATAGGATGGCCAAAATGCCCCAGGGATAGATCAAATGATTAGCCTTTCCTACGTGAAAGCGTAGGGGCAACATAGTTCGACAAAGGATGAAAAGATCGACATGACAGGATGAGGCCTAAATGGAGACCGACACGATGGATGATCCTAGATGAAGACAGACCAAGACAACCAAACAGATGACACAAGCTCAGATTAGGATAAAAACTTCATGATGATGGATAGCGTATAATCTTCCAATGCTCAATCAAAACATACCAAGCGCCCAAGGGTGGGATGCTGCTGGAGTGATAGGATAGAATGGGTGAAGTCATAAAGTAACGAGGACGCGAGGTAGATAATGATTAAGCCCATTATAGGTGGCGCCTATGACCAGGTTTTCACCACCCGTACTTATCCAAGGTGCCACCAAGGGTGGTTTTCACCATAGGATGAATTTATTTCTCTTTACTATTTTTAAATTTTTTTTTAAATTTTTTTTTTTATTTACTTTTTATTTTATTTTTATTTATTTATTTATTTTTATTTTTTATTTTTTATTTTACACAGATAGGGTCGCCAAGCGGACTTAGGTATAAAATATTTTGAGATGCATGATGTTAATAGGCTCATCTAGGGGCTCTCCTTCAAAGGTGGTGAGTCTATATGCCCCAGATCCATACTTTGTGGTGATGATATAGGGACCCAACCAGTTTCCTTCAAACTTTCCTTTCTTATCTCGATCCAACTAAGTGCATTGATTCTCTTTAAGGACAAGGTCAACAACATGGAACTGTCAAGGACAAACCTTCTTGTTGTAGTTGTGTTTGAGATGGTTTTGATAAGCTTGAAGGTGATCATAGGCTTTGATCTATCTTTCATAAAGTAAATCCAGTTGGGAAAGCCCTGTAACATGGGTGTCTTCTCACTAATAAGATTCTTCAGAGAAATTCTCAGTGATGAGATCTTGACTTCGATCGGAAAGATGGCTTTGGCACCATATACAAGGGAATATGGTGTCGCAATGGTAGGGGTACGGATGGAAGTGCGATACGCCTAGAGGGTGAGATGAATGCGAAGATGCCAATCTTGAATAGTGTTATTGATGACCTTTTTGATAATTTGTATTAGAGTCTTGTTAGTAGCTTCTTCCTAACCATTGCTTTGGGGGTATTAAGATGTTGACCAACGATGTTGAATATGAAAGGTGTCACAAAGGTGTTTCATGGCCTGGTTTTTGAAAGGCTTTCCATTATCTGAGAGGATGGTGAATGGGATACCATATGTACATATAATATGGTAGAGGATGAAATTTGAAATTTGAGTACCAGTGATTTGTGTGAGTGGCATTGCTTCCACCCACTTGGTGAAGTACTCAGTGGTGGTAATAATGAAGGTTTGGCCATCAAAGGATGGTGGTATATCTTATTGATCAAGTCAAAACCCCACTAAGAGAAGGGCCATGGTGCGAGAACAGGTTGAAGATCATGTGTTGAGGCATGAATCAGATCTGCATGTTCCTGACATGCGAGTAATTTCTTCACAAACTCACGGGCATCATGTTCTAGCATAGGCCAATAATGTCCAACTCAAAAAATCCTTTTAGCCAAAGCCATACCATTTGAATGGGCCCCACAAACACCACTGTGTACTTCCGTTAGTGTATTATGGGCTTCGATCTCGTCTAAACACCTGAGGAGGGTTCCATCATACCAACAATGATAAAGCATATCACCAACGATGACGTATTGGGATGAACATTGGATAAAGGATTTGTGTTGGTTTTGTGTGAGGTCCGAGGGTAGAATATTACCATGTAGGTAAGCATAGATTTCTTGGTACCAAGGGGAAGTGGGACCTACGATGTCACACACCATTTTGGTCTCATGGATTTCATATGCTAGGATTAAGAGTTGTTCAATGAGGAACTCACACTTTTTTCGATCCTTGGGCATGTCGATTAAGGATCCAATAGTAGCCATGGCATCAGCTGCTTTGTTTTGTACCCTGGGAATCTGATCAAATTGTATGGGGGTGAAATACTTCTTGAAGTCATCCACCATGTGTTTGTAGGGTAGCAACTTCTCAACCTTTGTCAGGAACTCATCATTAACCTGCTTAATGACCAACAAGGAATCACCGAAGAATTTTAGATGAGTTATATGCCACTTTTTGCAAATTTTGAGGCCTGTGAGGAGGGCTTCATACTCAGCTATATTGTTGGTGCACAGGAATTCTAATCTGAATGACTTCAGGATGTAATCGCCTTAGGGGGTAACAAATAGAATTCTTGCCCCTGATCCATTATGAGTGTAGGATCCGTCGAAGTACAATATCCAGGTGGGTGCTTTTGCAACTACAAAGACTTCTTCATCTGAAAATTCAGTGACCAAAGGATAAGCATCTACTAAGGGTGCATCATCCAACTGATTAGATATAATTTTTCCTTTGATGGATTTTCGATCCACATATTCTATGTCAAATTCACTTAGGAGCATGACCCACTTAGCCATGCGACCAGTTAAGGTGGTTCTGGACAACAAATATTTCAATGGATCAATTTTTGCTTTTAGTTTGACAGGATGTTTGAGCATATAATGTCTGAATTTCTGCGTACTAAAAACCAATACGAGGCAAGCTTTCTCCATTGGTAAATAATTCAATTCATAACCAACCATTGTATGGCTAATGTAATATATTTCTCATTCTTTTGTAGACTCATCATGTTATGCCAATAATGTCCCCAGTGAGACTGAAGTAGCGGACATGTATAACAGGAGGGGTTTCCCTGGAATAGGTGGCATCAGCATTGGCGGGTGGGCCAAGTACTCTTTGATCTTATCAAAACCCAACTGACACTATTGATTCCATTTGAAGGTGGCATCTTTCTTTAGAAGGTGGGAAAACAACTAACACTTATCTACAAGTTGAGCTATAAACAGATGAATAGATTGTAGCTTTCCCTTAAGGCTTCTTAACTCTTTCAAGTTTCGAGGTGAGGGCATATCCATGATAGCTTTTACTTTAACAGGATCAACCTCAATGCCTCTTCGGGAGACTATGAAGCCCAACAATTTCCCAGACGTGACGCCAAACACACACTTTTTTAGATTCATCCTTAGCTTGTACTGTTCCAACTGTTCAAAGATCTTTTTCAAAATGGCAGGATGCTTTGCTCTAGTTCTAGACTTTCCCAAAAAGTCATCAACATAATCTTCCATGATAATGTGGATGAGGTTGTGGAAGATAACAGTCATTGCTCACTGATATGTTTCCCCCATGTTCTTAAGACCAAAGGGCATAACATTGTAGCAAAAGGTAACCCAAGTTGTTGTAAAAGCGGTCTTATGCTGGTCTTCAGGTGCAATTCGAATCTGATTGTAGCCAGAGAAGCCATCCATGAGGGACAACATCTCATTTCCTGCAATGAGGTTGACTAACATGTTGATATTGGGAAATGGGAATTCATGTTTCAGACAGGCTTTGTTGAGATCCCGGAAGTCTGTACAAATCCTAATGTATTCGTTAGGTTTAGCAACAGGCACTATGTTGGAGATCCAATCAGAATAGTCAATGGGTCTGATAAAACCAACATCTAGTAATTTCTCCAATTCTTTCTTGACTAATAGTGCTACCTATGGATGCATTTTTCTGAGTTTCTGCTTGACAGGCTTGGCGTCTGGGCGAATATCCAAATGGTGAACTACTAAAGCGAGGTCCAGACCTGGCATGTCTTAGTACAACCAAGAAAAGTTGATGATTCCATCTTTGAGCAGCTGGACAATGATGGAATATTCTTGTTCTGATAATGATTTGGCTATGTATATGATCTTCAAGGCTTCTGCAGTACCCAGGTTGACTTCTTGAGTTTCTTCGATCAAGATGGATGATCTTGTAGATAATTGAGTTCCCACAAGGGGAAGATGAACATCTCCATCCTCCAATGCCTCATTGAGGTTTTCACTATCGAATGTGTCCTTTATTTTTATTTTTTTCAGGTCAAGAAGCACCTCAGGGAGGTTTTCACTAGATGACCATTTCTGATTTTTCTTGTTTTTACTTTTCCAACTAGAGCGTTCATCTTCCCCCAATCCCATAAGGTTGACATATGCATCCAGGGAGACATTGATAGGTGTGCTATCACATAGGTCCCAATCAATAAGTTGGGGATGGCGTAGGGAAAGGCTAATGGTAAAGACGGATAGGAAATCAAACATGGATGAAAGGTCCTTGTGATCCACATCATCATACGCATGTATGATGGACTCTTCCTCAGGTATGTCTTCTAAGGGGCCATTGTCCACACTAACACTATTGGAAGTATTGGATGATGTTGTAGGGTCTTTCTTCTTTTTGTCATATCCTAGGCCTAAATTCTGTGGAAGCTTTATTACATCAATAGGTTGTAGCCGCCCTTGTTCTTCTTTACCTTTAACCCCACCTTGATAATTATTCTTCTCTATGAACTTAGTGGACCAAGGGTATGCTTCCTAAAAATATTTCTTAAGGGGAGGATCCGGTTGGGGTTCTTCACGATATATCCATTGACTAATATCATCTTCTGGTGTATCTGTCCTTAAACCAGGGGACCGAAAAGTACTAGTAGGGATGTTTTTGGCACTGAAGGTAATGGTCTTTTCTTCTTCTTTTGGTACAGACTACGAAGGTTGACCGTATGTGTGTGGCGACGGTGGCATGGTTGCCACATTCAAAGCTGTACACATTTCATACTCACCACAACCCTTGTCGATCATCTGGAATTTAGTGATGGTGGGATCGGTGGTGGAAAATGAAGTGGCTAGTGTGGCAGATGATGGATTGGTGGATGACGACTGAGGGTCCCCCATTTTGACTCCAGGACAATAATGCAAATGGGGAAATGAAATTTCTAAAGAATGGTAGTACTAAAATGGTTGCGGGTTAGCGGAAATGGTAACCTCATATCCATTAACTGGGAATTTTAGGAATTGATGATATGTGGAGGGGATGGCTTGCATGGCATGGAGCTATGGATGACCTAAGAGAAGGTTCTACAGTAAGTCCAGATCAAGGACATGGCATGTAGTGTACTAAATCACAGGTCCAACCTGGATGGGAAGACTAACAATTCCTTTAGAATCTCTTTCCACATTATCATAAGCCTTGATTGTAATGATTTGATTACTCGGGTCTACTTGAGTGTACCCTATCTGCTTTATGAACTTTAGAGTACATAGATTAAGGGCAGAGCCATTATCTATCAGGACCCTTTTTACTTTATGATGGGCAACCAGGACTTCGATGTGTATGGGATGGTTATGGTTGGCATCGATGTTAGGCATGTCATTTTGGTTGAAGTGTAATTGGTAGGATAGGGTGAGAAGTCCCACTAAAGCTTGAAATTGTGTTGGATCAATGTTGTTAGGAACTTGGGTTTCTTGTAGATCTTGGTTCAGGATCTCTTGATGCATGGGAGAAGATTTAAGCAGATCCAAAATTGAGATGTGAGCAGGATTCTTTCCTCAGTGATCAAGAATCTTATATTGAGAATTCACAGGATTTTGTTGGGCGGATGCAGGGGCTACAGGAATAGTAATGCGGGTTCTTCGGGTGGCAACAACACATTGGGAATCTTTAGCTTTGACATGTATTATGGATACGCGGGGGTCCACCTGCTCAATGCAATGGAAAATGTCATCATAATTGAGGGGCACATTCTTATAATTTATGTTATTTGTACTGTTGTTTTGGGGATTGTTATTGGATGTGTGTGTGCCTTGATTATGGTTAGGGATGGTGTTTTGGTAAATCTATAGTTGAGAATTAGACGATGAAGCCTGATTGGCATCCACATGAATATCTCCTCGATCTATAAACTCTTGGATATATGCTTTCAGACTCTGACACTTGTTTAGGGTATTCCCTTTAATCTTGTGAAACTCACAGTATTCATTTTCTTTAAACCAAGCCAGTTGAGGCTTAGATTCATTGGTTGGCTTGGTTACAAGATATATGATTGGATAGTTGGATTACAGGAGCTTGTTGAACACGAAACTGAGGGGTTCTCCTAATTAAGTGAATTTGAATTTGTTCTTACTTTGACTATTCTAGTTTGACTGTTGAGGGGGGCGAGGTACCCCTTGTGGTACTGATATGATGTTTTGGGTAGATGGTTGGTTAGGAGAAAATTGTTGCCTCTGAGAGGTACTAGCTACTTGAACATGCTTAGTGTCGGTGACACCATCATTCATAGCATTCTTGTTCTTGTTCCAGTAGAATGATTTATTTATGGATGACCATTCTCTGTCATGATTGTGTATCTTGACATGCCCTTTAGCAATAAGGGCCCATTCAAGGATGGTTCCTTTCTCCACTATCTCGGTGAAGGTGGTGACACAATGCAATCTAAAGTTATGGGCCATGTCAGGATGTGAATTCTCAACAAAGAGAGTGACCATGTCTTTCTCTTTGGGAGGGGTTTTCATTGGGATTTCCAATGCATGCTACCTTTGGAGGTAGCTAGCAAAGGTTTCGCCTTCACGTTGCTTCTCCTTGAGGAGATCCAAGGTATCAGTATCCTTCTCTATATTGAAGGAGAAGTAGGAAACAAACTTCTCTAAAAGATTCACGAAGGATTTGATTGATCCCCACTCTATACCCATGAACCAATCTAGGGCGTACCCTTTTACGCTTCACGGGAAGAGACACAAGAGGTAGTTGTCGTTATGCATAAGCTCCTGACACTGGGAGTAAAACTCTTGCAGGTGGGCTCTAGGATCCTTGTTTCCCTTGTATTTGTCAAATTTTGGTATCTCAAAGTTTTTTGGGAAGAGGATCAATGAGATGGAAGGTTCAAATGGATAGGGACATATATCTTAAAATTTGAAGTATTGCTTACCAGTCCCAGCTTGGAGATCTTTCAAAGCTTTGATTTCCAATAGATTCGTGTTGATCGGTGGCATATGAGTTGTGGCGGATGGGTTGGATGGATATGGGTAGTAGGATGATGAAGGATCCTGTTGAGATATTGTTTGAAGGTTGATAAATGGATTTTCATATTGAGATGACGATGTCCCTTGCTGGTATGTTGAGGGTGTTTGTCGGTACAGGGGTTACTGTTGTGAGGTATAATACAAGTATGTCTGATAAGGATGTGTGGCATAATGTTGAGGAGCATGAATGGTGTGTTGCGGATTGGTCTGCTCATGCTAAGGGTACTGCTACGACTGTTGGGAAACCACATAGGGTGGTTGTTGCTAGCTATGATAGAAATATTTTTGGGGAGGTTGCTGATGTGATATCGTCAGTTGCGTGGGACGAGATGGGATATTCTGATGTGATTGAACTTGCGGACATAAAATAAATGGAAGCAACAGGGATATGGTCTAGACGAGAGGTCGAGATGGATTTCCTTGAAATTGGTGTGGTGGTTGTTGTGATGAAATCAAAGGATTATGTGGGGGTTGTTGCTAATGGGGTGGTTGAGATGATGTAGAGGCATTCTGCAAAGGAGCTTGTTGGGTTCCAACAGGAATATTTGGTTGGGATGTACCTTGCGGAGGTAATTGAGGTGGTATGTTAGATTGCGAGGGTTGTTGGGATGTGAATGGAGGTGGTGGTAGATTTGTGGCTCCAGGAGGTGGAGGCAAGGCATTGAAAGGGTTTCCCCAAACATTTACTGGAGGTTGATTCGAAAGGGGTGGTGCAGTCAATGTTAATGGTAGACGTTGGGTAACATTTTGCGGCATGTCGTAGGTGAAAGGCTTATTGGGATCAGATACTTGAGGAGCTCCCATGACTGAGATTGAGGCTTGTGGGGGATTGTTAATGTGGTAAAGGATGGCATTGCCAAATTTAGGTTGATACCAACCCTCCACTGGAGGAACATTGGGGATGTATGAATCACTTGGTGAGTTTTGTGAACTTTGGGTTATGTTAGGTGTGGAATTGCCATATTTGGATAGGTCGACACCTGATGGAGGTTTGACACCTTTTTCAATTAGGTGGGCCAAGATTATTTCTCCATGTTGTTCGAGCAAGCGATCTGTCATTTGCTCATTGATGGGGTTACTAAAATGTTCCTGAAGTGTGAGTTCGGGCTGGTTGACCATACTCTCTTCACCATGTGGTGAGTTGTTTTGATCTTCAGTGTTAGATTGTGATGATCCGCTGTTGATAGGAGGATTTTCCTATGGTACTCTAGGTTGGGATCTAGGATTTTGTTGCTCGGCCATCTTCTTTGCCTGCGACTAGGTCTGAATGGGCATGCAAGATGGCAAAGTGGACTAGGATGTGAGGATGATCAAGATGATGATCGGAGGACTGACCTAGTTAGATGATGGATTAGCCAACAAGGATGTGGCTCGATAGAATTGGATTGGATGATTGTTAAAGGATATGATTTTGATTCGACTAGAGTGGATTGCTTGATAAACGATCGATGAAATTAGATTGGACTGATCGATAAAATGATTAGCTAAATTTGATTGGATTGGATTGATTGGAAAGAAGATTGATGAGATAGGGTTGGATTGGATTGATAAACGATTGATAGGGTGAATTAGGAGGATGATGAGGGTTCAAAACCAAGTTCAAGAGTTATCCTTGGTAACGTAAGGTGTTGATTGATCGATTAAAGGATGGATGGATGATGACGGCATCAAATCCAACTTGAGATGGAAGTGGATTGATAGGGTCGATGAGGATGACCGACTTAGGACGGATGACAATCCTAAGCCAGTTTCAAAGGATGATGATTAATCTTAGACACCTAATTCAACTTGGATAAATACTTCAAATGAATTTTAGTGAAATAGGAGAATGATGTAGGTAAACGACAATCCAGAACGAAATAACGACACCTAGAATGGGGAGAATGGTTAGATGAACGGGGAGAACAATTAGTTAAGGGGGGTTCGAAATGGATGAACAATAACTCAGAATGAATAAATGGATGTTTGATTAGGGAAATTGACCTTGAGGATGGGGAAACGAATGCCCGCAATGGGTGAACAATCGCTCGGAATGGGAAAACAGTTAATTGGAATGAAGGAACGACACCCAGAACGACCGAACGGAGGACGAAAAAATTTGTTTGAAGGGTGGATCCACCCTTGGAATAGGTCAGGTTCACCCCTAGAACAAGTCAGGTCTGCCACTAAGGGGCGGATCCATGCCTGGAAGGGCAGGTACGCCTCTACTAATGGCAAGTATGCCCCTGGTAGTGAAAACAGACAAAACTAGTTGTTTGAAATAGGTAAACGGGTGCACAAAATGAGGAAATGGATGCTCGGATCAAGGGGATGAATGTTCAGGATGAGGAATGGATTCGCGGGACGAGTGCATGAATGTTTAGAATGGGGAAATGAGTGATTGGAATGATGAAACGGGCACTCAGAACGATGAAACAAGTAATAAAATTAATTGTTTAAAGGATAGGTCTGCCCTTGAAAAAGGTCAGGTCCACCCCTGGAGGGTGGGTCTGCCCCTAGAGGTCAATTCTGCCTGTTTGACTAAAAGTAGGACAAAATCTGACTAAAACAGGTTGAAAATGGACTGATACAAAGGGCAAGTCCACCCCTGGAAAAGTTCAGGTCCGCCCCTAGTGGGAAAGTCTACCCCTGGGAAAGTCTAAATTAGGTTTTCACAAAATTTACTAAGGAAAATGACCCAAAACACAACAAACAACAATTAGATGATAAGGCTGACTCGACTAAACAGAAATTTACTAGTTTTGCACAAAGAAAACAGTTCAAGCAGCACGATCCTAAGATTAGTAGAAGGGGTATGGCCGACAAAATCCTCCATTCTAGGATAAACAAGGTTTCTAGGGAGTCATCAATATACACTTGGTACGTGAGGCCCAAACTGTGAACACCATCTCGTCACAAGCGTGAGTCAGGAACCTTAGCAAGATACTAAAGACTCAGACCAACTCTTCACGTCATCCTAATGCTTTGCCAATAATGATGTAGCTGGATTGGAGTACAACTTTGGCTCTCCCCCCTTTTTATACCCCCTCGGTATGTGTGGTTGGATCGTCCCTTGGGGTGATGAAATCCCCAAGCAAGTCCCCTTAGAAAAAAAATGGGAGACTCAAAAGGACTTGGTAAGCTATGATTTCTTGTCACCCAGGATCACCAAATGGTGTAAGGGGATTGGATACGTCAATAGCCTACCACAAGCATGGTGCCCAAAGTATATTGACACCCCCTAGTTAATCTGTGTGCCTAAATTAATAAAAAATCATAACAAAAAACTAATAACCATTTTAAAATGGATAGCCCTGCAAGAAACTCGTTAGTACTTTATTTTTTGTTTTCCACCAAATGTTAGTCAGATCCTTGCACAGACACCAATAGCAAACGTTAGGGGGTCAGAAATACTCAAAATAGCTAAAAACAGTGCTTAAACTTCAATTTTCACCTTCTGGAAAAAGTTATTTTAGGCGGGTTTACCCCTGGTTTTGGTTAGGTCCACCCCTAGAGGGCAAGTCCGCCCTTGAAAAAGGTTAGGTTTTCCCTTGAAAAAGTTTAGGTTCACCCCTAGACTAGGTCAGGTCCACCCCTCTGTGAAAAAGCTAAAAAATCTTGTGTTTCTGGATTTTGCAGAGGGCAGGTCTGCCCCTAGTCAAGGTCAAGTCCGCCCCTCTGCTACGTCAGGTCCATCCCTAGTGCACGGTTCTTCCCCTTAAATGGTAGGTACGTCTCTCTGCTAGGGTAGGTATGCCCCTCTACAACCTGCACCTACAAACAGTGAAAAAAATAGAAAACGTGAAAGCAAGAGACCCATTTGTGGGTCCCATCGGGGGTGCCATAAATGTGATTAGCTGAAAATCCTAATTAGAAAACATGCAAAAACAAAAAACTATGCAAAAAAAAAACACCTAACACCTCAAAATTGGGAAAAAAATTTAACAAATGTAGATTGAAATGATTATACCTTCTAAGTTGCTCATTTGGTTGGCCCTTTGATCTTTGATGTTGTGTATGCTAGTCTTGATTGTAAAATATGTGAGATGGGATGAAAATATGGTTGAAAGTAGATGAGTATGGGATGCAAGTGCTATGGTGAAGGAAAAGTGTGAAAATTGGCTAAGTATGGCTCAAATGTCAAATTAGCAAGAGTTTGGTAGCAAAATCATGAACCCCTTAAATGAGAGAAAAGAGGGGGTACTTATAGAGTAATTTGAATTCTCTAGAGAATTCAATGGTGGATATTTATCCACCAAGGCTAAGATGAAGGGCTATGGTGAGTTGAGAACTCACAAGCCCTCACATCTTGACATGTGGAATGTGAAGTGGCTAAGGATGTGAAGTATAGGTGAGGTGGAAGGAGAGTATATGATGTGGAGGAAGGACAAGTACCTTGGGGGATGAGAAGATTTCCTCAAAAAGGAACTTCTTGTCTCCAAGTGGGAATGAAAGTGACTTTTGAGGAATTTTAGAATTCCTCCAAAATCTCCATGGGAAAAGGGAAAGTAGTTGGGAAAATAAATGTGAATTAAAAATTTACATGCTTGGAAGAATCTCATGGACAAGACAAAGTTCCAAAAAGGAAAGAACTTGTCCACATGTGACTTGATGTGACAAGTCCAAAGATTCTAGAAGATGCATGGGAAAAGGAGATTCTAGGAGGAATAAATGTGAATTTTAAATTCACATGGAAAAGAGGGTCAATGTTAAGAAAGGAAAATGAAAAGGTTGACTAAAAAGGCATGTTAAATGTGCTTAATGACTTTGATTAAGGTTGTGCAAACACATGGTTAGGAGGATTAATGAAAGATTAAGGAGAAATTGGAATATGTGAGGATGTGACATTAATTTTTGATTAATGTGTGCACATCCTAATCTAGAATTAATTAAATTAATCCAGATTAGAAGTGGGTTATGGAGGATGTGACAATGAGAGAAAAAGAGGAACTAAAAATTGAGTTAAATTCAAAGAAATCACATAACTAAATTAAATAAATTGATATATTTATTTAATTTAGAGAGAAAAGAAGTAAAAGGTAAAATTATTTAATTATTGAATTAAATATTTTAGGAACCTTATACAGACAATGAAATATTAATTAAATGAGTGATTTAATTAATACCGACGAAGAGGATGAAATAGACAAGTAAAGGGATGAATAAGGAGACAAGTTTGGCCATATGGAATTGGTCAAATTTGGATGTCTACAGATGGAGAGATATGTTTCAATTAAAAGAGATTGACTTGGACCCACCTTGGGCACCCAAGTTGGCATCTTGGAGATAACACTTTGACATGATAAGATATTTTATAAGGTTGAGTTAAGTGGGGCCATTTTTGGGTGCCAACTTTGAGGATAAGCTTAGAAGATATCTTCGGAATCAACGTTGAGTTATGACTTCAGTTTGGGATGTCCAAATGGATGGATTTGTTTTGACATTTTTCTTCATGATAGAACTCTACTTGCAAAGAATAGGCGTGGTTTTTGTGAGATAAGCATTGTTCTTTGTACTTGCAAACTTTTTGGAGTTTACAAGGCTCATTATTGTCTATTTATTGTAGTATGTTGAAGAGAGTTTATCAGATTTTATTGCAAGTTGTGAAGAAGAATTGTTGAAGGAAAAAGAAGCATCTCAAGCAAGGATTGGAATTATTGTAATCTTATTATGAGATTAAATAGTACATTGATTCTTGGTGGATTTTTTTCCCAAAAGGGTTTCTCCACGGTATATGTTGTGTAACTTCTTTCTTCTAGTCTCATTCTTCTCCAATCTTCTGTCTACTTCTAAAAATGGTAAAATGAATTAAACAAATAATCGTCCACAAATAAATTGTAACAAAGAATACTTAATTAGATCTACAATTACAATAGTTTTACAAGTTTTTTAAAGCTACATAATTGCCTCCATTTTCAACATTGTTCCCATTCTTCCTTTTCTATCTCTTCCATCCTTCTACAAAACCTTTCCTATTGATCTTGGATTTTTTTCGATCTCATTTGTTCTATGCTCATTTGCATTGCTAATATAGTTATTTAATATTCTCTCTTTCCCTTTTGTTATCTCATTTTTCCATGGGTATTTTTAATCTGGGTTTCCACTAATCCTTATATATCCCAAGGTTATTTTTATTTTGAATAGTTACATCCTTTCAAGGATTATTTAAATCCCTCCCCCCTTCCCATTTTTCATCCCTTAAGTTCCTACCCCACTCTCACAAGGGTAGGACCTAAGAGTTTTCTCCATAGGCTTAAGAAATGTTTCCATCACTTATCATTGTTAATTTCTTTATTTTCTTTCTCTATCACTTATCCTTTTAATTTGTATTTTTATTCAGTGTTCTATCTAAGTCACCAACAACAAAACCAATGTTAGCAAGAGAAATAGGGAAACATAATCTAGAGATTTGAACCCCAATATCCCTTATGTAGTCATTGTATACCCTAGAGGATACAATGAGAGAACAAAGTAATTGTAAAAGGAAAACTATACTAACTTGTATTCCTTATTTACTCAACATAAAAATGAAACATTCATCCACTTATAACACACACATATATAAATTCATATATCTCCACATATATATTATATTATATCAAGTACAAATTAAGGTCTTAGTGTCTTCTCTACATATATTCTTGTTCCCTATTTTTCTCATTCTTACATCTATTACATACATATATTTATACATTATTTCTTAGAGAGACTTGACACTTATGGATCACCTCTAGCTTGATCTCCCATGTCAACCTTAGGTTTCATAGATCATATGCAATAGGATTTGGAATTTTTTCATTACCTTTCTAACATCATGTATCAAGTGGTTTACCAACAAGGTGCCAATTTATCTTGTGGGGTTATATTACTCCATGTCTGGGCATGGCATCACATTATAGTGACTCATCTTAAGGGTGATGGGCCACACCATGATGAATTACCATATGCATATATGTATAATGGGGTTTTGACACATCAGTGGTTATGAGACTTGGATTATTGGAGGAAGGTCTTGGATGATATGGACTAGTTTTTTTGGAGATCATAGATTCTATGTGAGGCTTGGTTAGATAATGTTATACATTTGGTATTTTTTAGTCATCCTAGATGGTTGATTGGACACACACAACACATTATTGAGAGGTACTTTCATAAGATTCAAGCCCTTTTAATATCCTCTTGTAAAGATATTGGTGCAAAATATTTTATAAACCCCCTAAGAGGTTTGGTAAGCCCTGTAATGAAAAGGTGTGCAATCCTATTTTCAGATAGTTCTAGAACCATCACTACCACTTTTTTAAACTCCATTATATAGTCATCTACTAAGTGATGTTGGTTGATCATGGACAACTTGATAAAATATTCTTCTTCATCCTTCAACTCAAATTTGTCAAGAATCATCTTTTTCAATTCATCAAATCTATGTATCTGGTCATGGCCTTGAGTGGTATGGTCATGAAACCACCATTCATAGGCTTCCCTTTTGATATATAAAGAGGCAAACTAAACTAAATCTTTCTATATCATAGGGTTGAGAAATCAATAAGTTTCCATCTTTTGTAACCATGCTCTAGCTAAGATCTTATTACTCCCATCAAAACAAGTTGTTGCAAGCTTACCCATCTTATGCTTTAGATCCCTAATTTTGTATAACCCCTTCATTTGTGGCTCACTCTTCCTTGCAAATTCTATGTAGTCTACATAAGAAATCTTTGATTTGATTTATTTTGGTAAATATTGGTACTCACCATGCCATCTATAAATAGTTTTTGGATTGAAGGAATTGGTGTTCATAGGTTCACTCTTCTCTTGTTCGATTTCTAGCAAGAATATGTTCCTTAGGGTTCCTAACAATTTATTATTCACTACATCAGTACTACTACTATTTCTTGATGATTTTTCACCCTTTTGACCATTGTGACTTGAATTTCCACTTGACATCTTGTCTAAAAAAAATTTCAATACATCTCTTGTCTCTACTAGGGTTGCAAGTATATCGCTTAACCCTCTTGTAATCTCATGAATTTCTAAAATTATTTCCTTAAATATTTCCTCATCTTTTGAAATTTTTGAATTTTCTTCTTGATCCAATTTCTTCAGTTCTATCCTCTGGTACCTAATATCCCTTTCACTCAATATCAATCATTATGAAAACCCTATAGGTTGGTTGAATCATGCTTTGATACCACTGTAATGTCCTTAGCATAAAATTTAACACAAAGACTAATTTAAAGATTAAATAAAATGAATAAAAACATACAAACATAAATACCACTTTGATATAATGATAAACTTCAGAATTTGAACCACATATATGATATATCATATACAACTCACTAAGATTGATACATAATGGTACAAAATGCTCCCTTAGATCAATAATAGTATTAATATCTTCCTTGCATATTCCTTGAACCTCAATTACAATCCTTTAATGATAATTCCTTCAAGAACCAAAGGGGTTTCATCCTTTGATCCTAGTGATCATTGAGTTTTCATCTAATGATCACAAACTCTTATAGGTTTTTTTCCATAGAAGGATTTAGAAGACAATTTTCCTTAAATATAGAAGAATGACAAAAACTTATGCCTATTACAAGAATTAAATCCCTATATTTATATGCTAACAATTTCCCTCAAGGAACAAGTCAGCCTTGAGCCAAAATGGTGTTGAAGCCCAAAAATTGAATTTAACATGCTACACTAGGTCAGCCTTAAGGCCAAAGTAGATTATTTTAGAATCAGTGTGCCACCTTGTGGACCTATCCATATGCTTCTTTGGATCATTCCCTCTTCTTCAAACTTAACAATTGATGTCACATGATCAAGAGGTGTCTTATCCATTATACAAATTGAAGTAGGTTCCAATTGCCTAGCATAGTCCTCTTCTTATAACAATATCTTTCTGGTACCTTATCCATATCCCTTGAGATTTGGATATGATGTACAAGTGTCATCATAGATACTATGTTCCAAACCACAAGGGAGGGTCTCTTATGATGAAATGTGGTAGGATTTTTGGATTCCACTCTATAACTATCTTTCTAGAAAAAGGGGCATGACAAATCCTTCCTTCCCAAAATTGCTTGTCCTCAAGCAATGCAAATTTGGATGCTCTAGAATTTCATACCCTTCCTAGGTAGCATCTTCAATGGGAAAATTTTTCCAACAAAAAAAATACTCAATTATATTATGGTTCCTTAGATTTTTTACCCTAGTATCAATCACAACTCCCAAAATAAGGATGTTTTTTCCCTCATCATCTAGTAGCGACAACTCAGTAGTAGGAGTTATATGCAATCCTAGATCCTTTAGATATAAAACATGGAACACATTATGGTTTTTTTTTAATACCAGAAGTTCCACTTTATAAATGAGTTCTCCAACCCTCTGGGATATCTTGTATGGCTCATATAACTTAGGCTTGAGATTTTCTATCCCTCCTTTCTTGATGGAAGACTACCTATAGGGCTGAAACATTATGAATACCATATCTCCCACCTTAAATTATCTATCTATGTTCTTCCTATTTGCATACATCTTTTGTTGATTCTAGGTGTAAGTTTGAAATAAGTAAATAAGTAATAGAACAACTTTAAAACACTTCTTAATGAAACATTATATCAAGATTAACATGAATTAAACTAATTTAAAAACACAGAAATATTGAATGCGTCCCATTTTCTCCTATCTCCAAAGATTTATCAAGTTACAGAGGCTCTCAAATTTGTAAGCACCGTAATTGTTTAAAATGCCTATCTAGATAATGGAATTGATGCTAAATTCCATGATTCAATGATTGCTAATGATTTCTAGATGATATGGAGCTACTGTAAACTAAGGATGATAATTCTCGAGGTCATTTTCATGCTTCAGAAGGCTGTATATATAGATTTTTGGTAGCACATTTGCATAGGGGTAGCACAACAAAAGGCTGAGAATCAATCTGGAGATTTGAATGGTGAGAGATGAGAAGCTGAAGTTGATCATGGGGATTGTTTCTCCCCATGAAAACACTAGGCAAGATGATAGGAAAGATCAAAGGAAGAAGATTGAGAGGATTGCCAGCAGGTTTGTCTTTGAGGCTTTCTCGTGAATACCAATTGCATTAATTAGATTTGAAAAATCTAATTTTATTGGTGAGTGAATAGAGGAATATTGATTTATGCCTTTATTTGAATATTTTTTATTTATTCAAATTTAGAAAAATAGGAAGATTTAATTAAATAAAACAAATATTTTATATTTGCTCATTTAATAAAGAGGAATATGATAATTAAATAAATCTTTAGGATATCTTTATTTAATTAGGAGGAAATATGATAAGATAATAAAATTACACAAATTATCAAAGTTGTGTATTTAATTTAAGATAGAATTTAATGGATAAAGTATAGAAGAAATAATAATGATAATAATTAAATAAAACAAAGTTTTTAATTTTGTTTATTTAATTATGAGGAAAATAGAAAAAATAAAAGTGAACT
Source organism: Sequoia sempervirens (assembly GCA_007258455.2). Classification (NCBI taxonomy): domain Eukaryota; kingdom Viridiplantae; phylum Streptophyta; class Pinopsida; order Cupressales; family Cupressaceae; genus Sequoia; species Sequoia sempervirens. The sequence goes on from VDFB02281492.1 coordinate 1,034,228,247, forward strand.
TAATATAAATAAATATTTCTATTTATTTACTAAGTAGATGAATTAAGATTAATTTATCAAATAAATCATATTTAACTAATTAAATTCTCCATACCATTTTTAGGTGTATACATTTTGCTGCTCTTTGAAGTGATGTGTTTACGCATTGCTTCAAAGAAATTTTTGTGTTGCTGCTGCTATTATCGATGAGAAATTTTTCAATATGCCCCAGACATGATTTTCAAGTGATTGATGGATATATGCCCCCTCAGGAGATAAATTGATCAATTTTTTATTTTTTTTGAAATTTTTGGAATTTTTCAAAAAAAAATTATTTTTTTGATGATTTTGATGTAGGTTCGATGAATACTCGGTGATGAAAAAATTTATCTCCCGATAATTGATGTAGAAAGTGCCCCAAGTTGTCTTTGAATTAATCTCCTCAAAATTCATTTAAATATCCCTCCAAAAATCCCTCCTTTTATAACCTATAAAAAGTAAAAAGAGTCCTTTTCAACTTCATTTGTGCATAATGACTTTTTGAATCTTTGTGAGAGATATTTTCATGCCACTTGAAGCGAGATGTCAATTCCCTATCACACCCACTAGTTCGAACATGTACGATTTCACCAGCAGCCGGTCGTGTATGGACCTTCGGTATGTACCCTTTATCCCCTCATTTTTCATGTGTTTACCTCATTTTTTGGGTAGTTACAGATTTTTTATTTTTAAATTATTTTAGCACTTTGAAAGTTTGTTGTAGCGCTTTCAATAACTATTTTAGCGCTTTTAAGACTTTAGTGCTTAGGAACTCCATTTTAGCACTTCACTAGGATAGATTAGCACTTTGGATAACAGTTTTAGTGTGTTGGTAGGATAGATTAGAGCTTTTAGATTTTTAGCACTTAGGTCAAATTGTTGAGCACTTAAGCCTCCTATTTTAGCGCTTTGATAGTTTTAGCACTTTGACCCAAAGTTTTAGTGCATTAAACAAGAAAAATAGCACTTTTGTAGTTTTGGCGCTTTGACCGTCTGTAATAGCGCTTTTGACTGATGAAATGGTGCATGTCGTGATTTAGCACTTTTAATGCTTTTTTTAGCGCATCCATGTCAATGATGATGTTTGTCAAAATTTGTCCTTAATTCTGTCAATTTTTTATCGTGTTGGCCATTGGTTTGATTTGATTGAGTATCCTAATCAAATTGTGATGTTCAACCTCATGATAGGTGAGTTCTGATGTTTGATTGATGATAATTATCCTCATGATAGGCGAGGAATGATTATAGTTTGATTGATGAACTTCATGATAGGTGAGGTTGATTTGATGCCTTAATAATTGACCTCATGATAGGTGAGGTTCAATGATACTTGATGATTTGACCTCATGATAAGTAAGGTTCAATGATGTTTGATGATTTGACCTCATGATTGGTGAGGTTCAATAATGTTTGATGATTTGATTTGTTCAAAATTCTCACCAATAGCTAATTAGTTTTGATAAGATAATAGATGTTTAATGATTCAATAAAAAGTTCTAATTTTGAAAATTTCCTAATGATAGGAGCCGTTGGAGAACCTTCAGGTTCAAGAGCGATTCCCATGGACATTTGACTTGATACCTTAGTTGGCACAGCCTGACACGGCGATTATTTCATGTTGTGGATTATCTCCTCTTTTATACATGCCCCAAATTAGGATTAATCGAGGTCTATTGATAGCGCTAGCCGAGAGGTGGCATAGCAAGCACAACACCTTTCACCTTCCTACTAGTGAAATGAAAGTCACCCCAGAGGATGTCTAGCGGATGTTGCAGCTTCCCATTGCTGGAGATGTTGTTATTTATGATTCTATAGAGCAGGGTTGGATTGATGCCCTCTATAGAGTGTTTCAAGATGCTCAGATTGTTGGAGAGTGGATTCCATGGCATGATATGGTTGATGCATATGCCACTTTTCCCACAGTGCTTGTTTGTTTCATCGGTGGATTCCTTAGTCCTGATCGCAAGTCTAAGGGATTCTCTGTTGGTTGGGGCCAAGTTTTGGAGATTATGGTTATTCATGGCACCAGATTTTCTTGGGGCATGTGCATGCTTGTCCACTTATATCATGATTTAAATTTAGTTGTCTACCTTAGTGGTTGGAGTTTATCAGCCGATGTCACCTTGCTTCAGGTGTGGTCATGGGAGCACATAACTGTTACACGTCTAGTGCTAGTTAGACAGCGACCTCCTATGAGACCTTATGTGTTCAAATATGTCAGTCGCCTTACTCAGTCTAGATTGGGTAAGTTAGAGTATTGGAGACGAGTGATTGGCGACATAGAGTCTATGACATGACACCCATACCTTGAAGGTGAGCATTGGGACGAGGATGATATTCAGGTGCCCTTTCTTTGTCATTCGATGATTTTGATTGGTTAGAATTGTTGAGTACTGGAGAGATTCTTGATCAGATGGGTGTTTAGACAATACAACATGTTTCAGAGTATGCCCCAAGGTGTTGCTCATTACACTCATTGTCAGTCAGATTCTTCAGATTGGGGAATTGGTTTGTCATACGAAGTTTTTGTCTAGGAGTTTCAAGCTTTGCAGTCATTTGAGTGGGATATCTGTCCCAATATTGTTGAGCCACCAATTACAGCTAATTATGCCAAGTTTTTGGCCTTACATCGCTTTCCACGTCTTACTATTCTCGATGAGCCTGCTCCATTACTGGTAGAGGAGGATGTTGTTGTTGCACGTGGTCGTAGGCGAAGGAGAGAGGAGGTTGACGCTGAGGTGGATGTTGATGTTGGTATTGTTGGTGAGGAGGATGTTGATGTTGCTAAAGATGTGGGTGAGGAGGATGTTGGAGAGGAGGAGGATAGCAGAGATGAGAGAGATAGTGGAGATGAGAGTAGTGGGGACGACTATGATTTTGATAGTGTAGATGTTGCAGGTGGGCCAGGTATTTTGAGCATATTGTGCCTTGTAAGAGGCAGGCGGTGAGATATGTTGCAAATGAGTTGCAGATAGCGACCTTATAGGTGCAATTAGAGACTGCTTAGGAGCAGCTTGTTCAAGCGCAAGGTTTATTAGAGCAGACTCGGACTTAGATGTAGGCACAGGCCTAGTCACATGCAGAGGCTTTAGCATCAATGTAGGCTTAGTTAACCACGGCACAAGAAAAAATTGTAGCATTGACAGCTGAGATGGATGTTGCTAGGTAGACAACAGGGTCAGCACAGGCTCAGATTGTGTCTTTGACTGCTGAGAGGAATGTCGTCGGGTTTATAGCAGAGGGTGCTCAGGCTACAGCTAAGAGATTACATCAATTGGTAGATGGTACCTCCTTAGCAGATTATATGAGAGATGTTGATTGTATTGGTGGGGAGGTGGAGTACTACATGAGTAAATATTATGATTTTGTTCCTTCTAAGCAGAGAGTGAGTTTTAGGTAGTCTTGATTTGGCAAGACCCATTCTAGGACCGTGAGTGCAAGTGTGACACAGCCTCTCCGGAGAGATCCCAGAGATCCTAGTACATTCGGTGGTGGTGGAGGGCCTGATCCTATGATTCCTACACCTTATGGAGCTAGCAACACATTATTTTTGTCCCTGTTTCTTTTGATATATGATGTATACTTTGATTATATTGATATACAACCATTTTTGATGTTATATCTCTCTTCATTTCAGACATCATTGTACACTTGACATTGTGATTTTGATCTATATGATATGCAGTGGATTTTATTGATGCATTACGTGTTCTATATGATTCTATGATGGATGCATTTATTTTCTATGTTCTATATGTGTCATGTGATGACCCTATTATGATGTTATGGATGCAACTTATAATCCTGATGATATGTTTATGATTTATGATGTTCTATCTATGATGATGATGTTGTTGGATGCATGATGTATGGATGTAATTTTATTTATATGATGTGTGTAATGAACATATGTATGAAATAGATGAAGGATGATGTGTATCTATATGATAATGTATCTATATGTATGATGATGGATGTGATTTTTTTAATGTTTAAATGATGTTGATGTAAATGGGATATGTGCACTTTATATTCTTTATGATTCAAACTACAAGTTTATGATGTGAATGATGAATGATGATCATAATGAATGATGGTATTTGAACGATATGATATTGGAAAAATAATGAATAGATAAACGAAGATGTAACTACCTAATGATTTGGTTTTTATAGTTTTCTAATGCAATTTTATGATTTCATGCACATTTTTTAGAAATTTCATGTTGAATGTAAACTATATGATGTAAATGATAAAGATGAAATGATAATTAAATGCTTTTAATGTATGCATTAAGGTGATTATGCAGCTATATTATAATGATGATGTTTTTTTTAATGTCAAGTACACTCAATCCATTAATGAGAAAAGATAGCATTTTCTTGAATGATTCACAAATTTTGTAATAAATACTCTGCAGATGTAATTCTATCATGAATGCAATCTATTCTACCATGAAAATCTACATAAAAACATAGGCATTTTAGCAGTCCTTTTTATCGTGCTTTGTATCATCATGGAGCTTTAAAATATTGAAAGTGAGTACAAGTTGTATGTGCATAAAATTGGTCATATCTAATTAATCCTGACATTTAATTAAATATTTATTATTTAATTAATTTCTCTAAAGTCTTCTACATGTAATTAAATTTAATCAATTTAATTATATTGTTCATTCATTTTATTCTCCCACCATAATTGAATAAATTTATTTTATTTAATTATTTCACATATCTACTTGATTAATTAAATAAATACATTTTATTTATTTAAATTAATTATCATCTTTTGAATTTAATTAAATCTTTTTAATTAAATTTAAATATTTCTTTTCTTCTATTTTAAACTTTCTTCTAATTAATTAAATATTTTATTTAATTAATTTCATAACACATGTCATCTCTTCAAATTTAATTAAATATTTTATTTAATTAAAGATCTATTTTCTTCAAATCATAATTAAATATTTCATATAATTATGAAATCTTTTGATTTCCTCAAAATCTTAATTAAACATTTATTTAATTAAGAAAAATCTACATGCATCCATAAATAAATAATTGAATTGGATAATTCATTATTTATATTCTCAATATCTTTCCATTATCTTCTAAAAAAGATGATTTTTCATCATCTCATCTTATCTCTTCCATGAAAATGGAAAAATCCTGCTTTATTCATTTTCTTCTATTTTTCTTTCCAGTCTCATTCATTTTTGATCGTTCGATCTGTCAGGAATTATCACAGCCATTGACCAACTCAGGCAATCAAAATCCTTGAAAAAATCTATAAGTACATGTGCGAATCCAAGCATTGGTGACACAAATATAGATATATACACACACACGCAATTACGCTTATACACTCGCATCTTTAGCATTCTAGCAATAATCATATCTTAGCAATAATTTTATCATATCATAGCTTAATTGTGCATCTTAGTATAGAATGCATTTTAGTTTAAATCTCATTCTCTAGTAGTGCATTTCGTTGAGCTTGGAATACTAAATATGAGAGCAACTTGAATCAACGAAACGCTGGAGATAGAGAGCAATAAAATGATTTTTAGGAAGCTGCAATGAGTTTGTTTATTTTTCTTTAAGCTTCTTTGATATAAAGTTTTATTGAATGTGTTTTGAATTCATTATGACAGGCATATTTTCATACACACATAAAATGGCACCCACCATGGGGCCTATGCCCCAATTTTGACTTTTTCTGTAGAACATTCTGACAGGTTTCCGCGTTTTGGAGTTCAACTTTCTAAAAAAATTGGCGTTTTAGCGCATCTGACACTTTCTGCAGCACATCTGGGAATTTAATGTTTTTGTTTTGCAGGAAATTTCAGCGCATCTGGGGACTGTTTCGACGCTTCTGAGAGTTAATTTAGCACATCTGAGGGATAGAATAGCACATATATTCTCATTACATTTACAGTTAAATCTGCATTTAATAAAAATAGCACATTTAAGAACTGTTTTAGCGCATTTAAGGTAGATTTTAGAGCATTATTTGTTGTGTCATTTAGACAGTTAAATCTGCATTTAACTAAAGTAGCACATTTAAGGACTGTTTTAGCGCATTTAGGGTCTGTTTCTGTGCATTTAGGGTTTGTTTCTGCTCATATACTATCTTTTTCTATGCATATACTATCTGTTTCAGCGCATCTGGGTTGTAACACAAAAACAGGATTCTAAGTCTGACGCATTCTACAGACAAGATCTTTTCTAGTTTAAAATGAATCAATCTAGGATAGTCACCACACTTTGATCATGCAATTAAAATGAACCCCATGTTGGTTGTGAAGCAATATCTTCACTTAGCATAAATCATTGTAATTTGGTGCATTAAAATGAATATGTTTACTCTACTTGATTGTGCTTGAAAGTGGTAGGTGACTATGCTCTCACCCTGTGCAAACTAGTTGATCAGAAAGTCAGACCCACTTTATCCCTGTGTAACCCTAATGCAATAACCGAAGTATCCTCTCCCCTTGCGCAGTGATGCAATCCTGGGTGTAAGAGAAACGATTATTTCCTCCAGAAATTGGGCCTTCCTAGGCATTTCATCACCCCAATGTGACTCAAACCGGCAATGGAGATAAAGCCAAGCTACCCCCGACCGGTATACAAATGTGAATCTTAAGGGAAAACCTAAGATTACAAGTGCGGATGTGTCATATGGACAGAGTAGTACTCCCTTAAACCCTGTTGAGCTTAACCTCTTCAGGCTAGAGTGCCACCTAATTGGTGATTAATCTCTTGCCCCATGTATGGCCACTCGAACGGGGGTCGTGAATTAAACACCATTGTTTAGTAAACCAAAAACCTTCTATTTTCTAGCGCAGCACCGATTGGTGTGAAGTCATCCACACTTTCACAGTCTGTAGTAGAGGTGATCGATTTTCCATGGGAGTTTCATGGGGGTTGGAAGCTTGGTTGACCTAAGAAGAGAGTGCGCTATAAGGGGGAACCCGTGCAGCCAAGCTTCTGAATTCACACACTACCGATATGCGATTGGGGAAACCCGTGTGGAATCTAGCGGATATTGTCCTGGCTTTACCATATGATGTGCTTGCTTTATCTATGTTTGGTTACATTCCATTTAATTCAGATTGTTTGTTGTGTTTTCATTCACATTAATTCAGATAAAAGATCATCTGAAATGAACATGAAAAAACAACTGAAATCATTCACACACCTAACTTTCTAACATCTTTGGTCTAGTAACATTCTGGTATCTCTCCCATGCTTAGAGAGTGGAAATCAACAAAAAAATTCAAGAAATCAGTTTCCAGTAGGATCAGGAAACCCAAGAAATAATTAGGGTACAAGAAAAAATTACAAAGAAGAAAAAATTTGTACAAAATTCGACACGTCTTACTTCATTACCATGGATTTCTTCATAGATACCAAGACTTTGTTAGGGGATTCACTGACGAGTACATTGTAGAACCTTTGGATTCTCGAGCTTATTATCAGATATTAGCTCTATCTCAATGACATAATCTTAACCAACCTCTTGAGTTTGATAATATACCAAAACCTTCTATTGAATATCCATCACATCCCAGTCAAATCCTTCAGTAATCTTAAAACCTTTCTACGAAAACAAAGATCAAATCTTTAAGAGTACACTTTTCAAACAAATTTCTGATTATTGATTCAACTTCCCCAACAGAATTCTGACATCCTTCATCATTGGAAGCCACAATCAAAATTTAGGAACATCTTTGATCATATCATAAGATTCCCATCTTATCAGATCAAGATATCATCATTGTCGCACTCATCAAAACTATGATCTAAGTTTAGAACTCTTGAAAATCATATGCCTATCTCTACAAGATCTCAGTACAATAAATTGAAGGAAAAAATCCAACAAGGTCATACCCAAAACACTCAAGAAGAAGGTGAAAGTAGTAATCCTCTTTACAGTGTAAGTCATAATCCACTTTTCAACAACGACATGGATAACAGAGAAGAAAATCCATTCCACAACTACAGAGACATGAACAAAACCCATATAGATAGTGATGATGAACGAGATGAAGAATGTCTTAGAGAGGCTGAGCAAGATCCAAAATTTCACAAAGCCATAGAAAAGATCTTGCAACGTGATAAAGAAAATTATTTCCTCTATATGGCTGACCAAGGAGCTAAATTGCCTCATGACTTTGATACCGAGAATTTGAAGAACAAACCTGAAGAAACACCCCTATCTAATCTTAGTGCTTTGACTCAGAAAATCAAGGCACTTCAAGGACAAATTAAATAATTACAAGGGGGAACCACAACAAAGAAATATACTCTTGAGGACATTTTTCCTTATCCGTTCGATCGAAGTCTGAACATGAACCCATTTCCCAAACATTTTGAAATTCCAAAATTTGATCGTTACAATGGGAAAGCAAATCCAATCGATCATGTTAGAGACTTCTAAAACATGACTTTAGAGTTTTCTCATGAAGACACTTACTTGATGCGTTTGTTTCCTAGGAGTCTTGGAGCTCACTCTATGGAATGGCTATCAAAAATCACACCTCCTGTCAAGACATTTGAGGAATTAATCAATCTGTTTATATTACAATATTCCTACAACATCCAACACCAAATCACTATGATAGATCTCTACAAAGTTGAGCAAAAACCTGGCGAACCTTTTATTACTTTTCTTCAGAGATGGAGAAGAATGTTTTCTAGATATCCACGTCCTATTCCTAAAAAGGAAAAGATGGTCACCTTCATTAACAGCTTGAATTTAGAAATGAGCTATTATTTGAATTTGCATTGTCCTCTGTCTTTTGAGAAATTGATTAAAGATGTTGTAACCATTGAAAGTGCTTTGGTCAAAAGAGGAATAATAAAACTTGACAAGGACAATCCTAGCTCATCCAATCATCACAACAATCAGGACAATTCTAAATTTTGGACTCGCAACAAGAATGTGGTAAATGGTGGTGTTGTTGATGCGAATCATTTCTCGACTAAGCCATTTGTTCTTAGTACTCCAAGTGCTCCTCACAAAAACAATTACAACAATGTCAGCTCGGTTACAAATCAAGGAAATAATCCTCCTCCTATGAGGAACAATGTGAATCAACATTCTACTCCCAATCAAGGGACTGCCAACAATCAAGGTTACCAAGGAACCACTAACAATAACAACTCCTTAGGGAATAGCTCGAATACAAATCCACAAATATTTTCATTCTTCTCTAGTAGAATAACTTACACTCCACTGGGTCAATCTTTGGAATCTGCATTCAAAGAGTTGATGGCTAAAAATGTCATTACCTTGCCACCTCAACGAAACTATGAACCCAGTGTAAAGCCTTCATCATGGAATGAGGCATACTATTGTGACTATCATCAGTGCAAAGGTCATCAAACAAATAACTGTCAAGCCTTGAAGAATTCCATTCAAGACTTAATCGAAAATGGCACCATCACAATAGAAGGACATCAAAAATAAAATGAAGACCACCAAGCATTTCACAACCCTTTTCCAAACTATCAAAATGGTAAGTCTTTCGGAAAAAATGTGAATCATATTGAGGATCTAATAATCAATCATATCTACATTGACGATGAATGGGCCAATGTTATTAAGGTCAACGAGAAGGTGGAATATAGAGAATTCAATGCAACAACAAGGGCACAAGACAAAGTTGTCTTAAAGGGTGCCTCTTCAAAATCCACTAGGCCTCCACCTCAACATCAATATGACTTAGTCAACCAACTTCGAAAAACTCCTGCTCAGATTTCTTAGAACTCTTGAAGATTTCCACAGCACATAAGGAAATTCTTGAAAAGTCCCTTCTTGAAATGACTGTATCCACTGATCTGGATGTGGACCAATTTCAAGCCATGGTAGGACACTTATCCTCACCCACATGCCTCTCATTCTCTAAAAAAGATGATGTTTCCATAACTCATCCCCATAATTCATCATTATACTTAGAAGTCATGGTTCACAAATTTTGTGTCAGACAAGTTCTAATAGATGGAGGTGTTGGTTGAACATATGTACCATGAAGTTGGTTAAGGCTTTAGGATTTTTTGAGGACTCCATTGATCTCAGAAGAAAGAATACTATTAAAGCCTATGATGATGAGGAAAGAGCATCCAAGGGTCTAATAATGCTACCAATCAGAGTGGGACCTGTTATCAAAAATACTTTTTGTCAAGTATTAGATCGTGATCTTGCATATAACATCTTGTTGGGTCATCCTTGGATCCATGAAATGCAAGTTGTCCCATCCACATATCATCAATGTCTTAAGTTTCCTTATGATGGACAGGAAATCATGATACCAGCTGATAATTCAAATATTCAAACTTGTGCCAATATTAAAGCTAGTCAAGACACTTTGGTTCCTAACAATCGAGAAGCTCGTGCTAGTACTTCTCTCAAGATTGATACACAAATCAGTTAGTTAACCAATAATTTTGACATGAAATTGAAATTCAAGGACCATGGAGTCAAGGAGTACTCTCTTTGTCTTGCTAATTTACCTACATCACCTCGATCACATGGACAACCTTCTATCACACAACATCAAATATCAGCAGCATCAACATTAATGCAACCACCAACAGAGCCAAGCAAAAAGTTTAATGGATGATTCATCAAAGAAAAATTCCCCATGGAAGATCCTGAGGATAAATAAATTCTAAACTGGCTCTATAAAGATGAAGATGAAGCAGTTTTTAATGTCAAATTACCAATAGATAAATATGGAAAAGGGTATTCAATCATGCAGAAAATGGGCTATGATAAGGGTCCTATCAGAAAAAGAAAAGGAGTAGTTGAGCCTATTCACCTTCGAGGACTTGTTGCGAAAGAGAAAACTAGATTAGGCTATGATGCTAACTAAAAAGAAGGAACATCCAAACTACTGCATGGCACCGTCTTCACATTGCAAGAAGGTCTAGATTCAAGAGAAGCATGTTTGGCAACAATCCAGAATTTCATGGATAATAACTCTAACACAGACTCTGCTGAATATGAATGGGACACCATTTACAATGATGAGTTATGGAGGGACAAAGAGGTTGATGTAATACACTAGTATACCCCAACTCTAATCGAAGGTCAAGGTTCAGGGACCCAAACACGAGAATCTGAACTACAAGGTGATTATGATTCTAGTGATACTAAGTTAGATTTAAACGAACAAGATTATCATGAGAACAATATCATCATTAATCCACCTCATACCTCAGATCCTACGGTCAACTCCGTTATGACCATAACCCTAGCCGATTTCATACAACCTGATGACCCGCTATCTTTGATCCGTCTAGGTCTCATTAATTGGGATTCATTTGAACCTATAGATATACCTATGTTTCCGAGTGATGAATCCATCGTCAACTTCCTTTCCACAGATGACGCAAATGATTGTTCCACTAGCGATTTTCGGCATAGAGTCTTTGATAAGGAGAGTTTCAATTCTCCTAGCTGCAAAAATAAAAATCAAAAAGAAAGATCTAATGGTGAAAACCAGAATCTAGCAGTGTTGGATTAAACAAAAGATAAAATAAAGAGTGTATCAGATGTTGAAAACCTTTTTAAAGCACCAGACGATGGGAATCTTGACACTCTCCCAGAGCACTACCATGAGCAATCACCTTTTTTGATCGAGCCTACAAATGTTGTCAATCTTGAAACTTCAGACAAACCAAGGATTTTACAATTAGTTGCATCAATGACAGAGAAAGAAATACTAGAGTTCATGGAATTTCTAAGAGCAAATCAAGTCAACTTTTCTTGGTCTTATGCAGACATGCCAGGTTTTGATCCTGATCTTATCATGCATCACTTGTCTATCAAACCAGGGGTTAAACCTATGAAACAAAAACTTAGAAAGATGCAACCCCATGTTGCATTATTGGTTAAGGAAGAACTAAGAAAACTCCTTGATGTGGGCTTCATAAGATCAATCGACTACGCAGAATGAATCTCCAACATTGTTCCTCTATCCAAGCCAGATAAAAGTGTCAAAGTGTACACAATTTCAGAGATCTTAATAAAGCATGTCCTAAGGATGACTTCCCACTTCCAAACATCGACACTATAGTTGATCTAACAGTTGGCCATGCCATGTATTCATTAATAGATGGTTTTTCTGGTTACAACCAAATTAAGATTGCACATGAAGACCAGGAGCAAACAGTTTTCACATTTCCATGGGAAACTTACTGTTGGAACGTCATGCCTTTTGGTCTAAGGAATGCTGGGGCTACTTACCAAAGAGCCATGACTACAATATTTCATGACATGATGCACACATTCATGGAAGATTATGTGGATTACATATTGGCAAAGTCATACACCAGAGAAGGACATCTAGAAATATTGTCCAGAATATTTGCAAGATGGGAGAAATTCAAAGTTCGCCTCAATCCCAAGAAATGTGTCTTTGGGGTCACATCTGGAAAACTCTTAGGATACATAGTATCAAGAAAAGGAATTGAATAGATCCTGCCAAAGGACAAGCAATCATGGAAATGCCTCCCCCAAGGAACATCAGTCAATTGAGATCATTATAGGGACGACTTCAATCTATATGAAGGTTCATTGCACAACTGGCTGACAAAAGTCTACCTTTCACACATCTACTACATAAGAATGTTCCTTTCAAGTGGGATGAAAAGTGTGAATTGGATTTTCAACAAATCAAACAATACTTAATGACTCCACCAATTCTAGTACCACCAAATCCAGACAAACCATTGATCTTATATATTTTCACAATAGAGACATCCTTGGGTGCATTGCTAGTGCAAGAAGACCATACAGGGAAAGAACTGGCAATTTATTACATCAATAGAACACTAACAAGTCATGAGCTCAACTACACTACCATCGAGAAGGCTTTTCTAGCAGTAGTCTTTACTTCATAAAAATTTTGGCATTACATGTTAACTCATACAATCAACCTTGTTTCAAATATTGATCCACTTAAGTATATGTTAAGCAAAGCATCATTGACAGGAAGGTTCGAAAAATGGGTAATGATTCTGAGTGAGTTTGATATCCATTATATTGATCGTAAGGAAATCAAAGGACAAGTTATCGTTGATCAACTAGTTGAAGCACCACTACAAACAAACCATCCCCTGCACATTGAATTTCCAGACGCTGATGTCTTCACTGCAGAATCCAAACAACCATGGTCCCTATATTTTGATGGTTCTTTCACTCAACATGGATCGGGGGCAGACATACTTTTTGTCACCCCCTAGGGACACACCATTCCTTGATAATATAGGCTAATGTTTCCATGCACCAACAACATAGCCAAATATGAAGCATTAATCAATAGACTTAAAATAGAATTGGAATGGAGGATTACAGAGTTACAAGTGTATGGAAACTCATAGTTAGTCATTAATCAGATCAATGATGATTATCAGACCAAAGATGACAAACTTTTTCCATATAAAAAGATGGTTGACAACTTCAAGAAGTACTTTGTGGACATAAAATTCACACAAATTCCAAGGCTTGATAACAAAGCATCCAATGCCATGGCTACGATCGCCTCATTGTTACAACTCCTAGAAAATCGGGCTCGCTATGAATTTCTGGTGGAACAATCATTTACACCTGCTTATGACACCCCTAAAAGAAAAATCATTTGCCACTTAGTAGGATCTGATTCACCTTGGTATGGCAAGATTTATGCCTACCTAAAAGACGATATCATACCACTTGATTTATCCCATAACCAAAAGTGAAATTTTATCCACCAATCCTCTCGCTACACTCTTATTGCCAACACCCTTTATCGTCGTGGTCTTGATGGTACTCTAATTCGATGTCTTGAATGTGATGAATCTGACAAAGCTTTACAAGAAGTTCACCGTGGAATTTGTGGTACTCATTCGAGTGGACTAACCTTATCCAAGAAATTGATTAAAATGGGTTACTACTAGCCTACAATGGAGAGGGAATCAGTCACTTTTGTGAAAATGTGCTCAAAATGGAAGATTCATGGAAATCTCATTCACGCTCCAGCACAAGAACTTCAACCATTTATGCCAACATAGCCATTCTCCCAATGGGGGTTAGATCTAGTAGGCACGATTCATCCTTCATCATCGAACAGGCATAAGTTCATCATCACAGCCATAGAGTATTTTACCAAGTGGATTGAGGCAGTACCTCTTACTAAAGTTACTAGAAAAAAAATATCATTGTTCATACTCAACTATATCATTTGTCAGTATGGCATTCCCAACTCCATTATTACAGATAATGGATGACCTTTTAAGAATCAGGATGTTGATGAACTTTGTGAGAGATTTCATATTCAACATAGATATTCAACACCTTACTATCCACAAGGGAATGGCCAAGTAGAGGCCTCAAATAAAACAATATTGAAAATTTTGAAGAAGGTTGTGAATGATGCAGGGAAAGATTAGCATGTTTAACTAAATCTCACCTTATGGACCTATAGAACTAGTGTTTGCACGCCAAAAGGAGCAACGTCGTATGCTCTTGTCTATGGAGCAGAAGCCATATTACCTTTAGAAGTTGAAATACCCTCACTCAGAGTTTCATTGAAAGGTCTCACAACATATGATGAATACAGAGTTTCTCGACTCCAAGAGCTAGAACTCCTAGATGAAAAGAGACAAAGAGCAGTTGACCATTTGAAAGCATACCAACAGATGATGTCTCGCAACTATAATCACAAAGTAAAGCCATGTACCTTTCAGGTCGGTGATCTGGTTTTGAAAGAAAATCCATGAAATAAGCAAGACAAAGAAAAGAAAGGAATGTTTTAACCAAAATGGCTAGGTCCTTATGTGGTTATCACAGTCTACGGTTCAGGAGCATATAAGTTGTCAACGCCAGAAGGGGACCTGTTTGACGAACCCATCAACAGCATGCACCTAAAGAAATATTATGTTTAAGTCGGCTATCATCATCCATAAATGTCCTAAAAAAAATACAAAAACATCAAAAAATGTCTTGAAAAAAATTAAAAAAATCAAAAAATGTCTTGAAGAAATACAAAAAAATCAGAAAAAGTCCTAAAAAAATCCACAAATAGTAGAAAAAGTCCTGAAAAAATAGTTACCTTGATGAAAACTTGGCAAAGAGGCATCTCGGTAGTGACAAAAAAAAAAAAAAAATCGTCATAGGGTGAAAACCTGGCAATAGGCAATCTATTGACAAGAAAAATACAATAAAAACAAATAGTGAAAAACTGGCAAATAGATGCTATTTGTAGCTCTCCATCTATTAGTTCATGTTCTGCACTTGGCTTCTCAGCCTTCATTTCATGCATCTTCCCATCATCTTAGGGCCATACCAGCACAATACTGTCATCATTTTCCTAAAGCGATAACATCTTACCATGGCTTGATCATTTTACATATCCGTTTCAGCAAGTTGTGTCAATACTGGGGGCAAATATTGACATACTGGGGGCAATCAACTTTCAGGTTTTTACCAAAATAGCTAGACAATGACATTAGATCCAATCATGTGAACAAACAATCAAATCACATGAACAACTATCCAATCATCGATCCGTATCACAATAGTTTTCAGCATGTACCATATCATGACTCATATCTGGACGATCTATAATCTGAATAATGTTTGGAATAATAGTACTTCATTTTGAATAATGGTTTTTTTCTTTTCGATATCATCTCTCTGGAGCACACTTGATGATGTACTAAACTAGAGTGGCGAGGAAAGAGGATGATTTTTTTTTGTCTGTTGTCTTGAGGTTAACTATCCATCTATTGCAAATATGTCACGAGACTTGATTTCCAAAGTTTATCATTGATGACAGTCCCAAATTTGCATCAGAAGGGGGTTAGTCTTTGTCTGTTCATGTAAGAAATTCTTAGGTCATCTCGATTCAATTATATCTTGATGCTTGTGTTCACTTGCTATATCAAAAATCATGAAAGTGGTACTCAGGTCATCATTGGTGCTAATTGACCCTCTGATGCTTGTACATACTTCCAACATTTTAAAACACTCTATGATGATTCAATAAAGATAACAAAAATCTCAAAAAATGGTTCATTTCATTTAGTTTCATTTAATTTTAGATCATTGTATATGACTGCATAATGCATTCGCATTAGAGTTTTGAAGGGCTAACAAAAATATCAACGGCTGTCATATCTCTTTGGACTATTTGTGGAGGACATTTGGAAAATTTCATCATCATTTCATTATCATTCATTTCATTTCATTATCCTCTATCATTTCATTTCTTGTCATTATCATATCATCTCATTATCAATCATTTCATTTAAATTCACTTATCATTTCATTTCATTATCGTTCATTTCATTTAATTTCACTTATCACTTATCGTTCATTATCATTCATTTTATTATCATTCATTTCATTATCATATCATTTTATTATCATTCATTTCATATCATTCAAATTCTTTATCATTTCATTATCATATCATTTCATTATTGTTCATTTCATTTAAATTCACTTATCACTTATCATTTCATTATTGTTCATTTCATTTCATTTATCACTTATCGTTCATTATCATTCATTTTATTATCATTCATTTCATTATCATTATCATTTCATATCATTCAAATTCTTTATCATTTCATTTCATTTTATCATTTCATTTCATCATCATTATACAACATTAAATTTCAAAATATATCGTTTATCATCTTATCATACATCTCATTATTATTAATCATTTCACTTCCTATCATTATTTATATCATTTATCATTTGTCACATTACATTCATATCATACCTTTAATCATCCTATCATTATTCATATCAATTCATATTACAAATTCATGATGCATATCATAAACACTACATTCATTTTCCATCATATTATCATTATTTATTTGTATTTGAAAATCCAAAAACAAACATTCCATACATGCATTTTTATATCATTTTCCAAACAACATTTTTCATCAAACATATCAAATATCCTAGGACATATTTTCATAATCACATCATAAGTCATCCACCTGCATGACATCATTAGTACGCATCATCCATTATTTTTCATCATCATTATAAAAACATCATACCAAATCATCCTGCATATCATGTTAGCCATCAAATCATACAAATGCATATCAAAATCCATAACATATAGAACTAAATGCACATCACATCATCAAAAATCATTGCCGTTGCATATCATCACTCATCATAAATAATACAAATGTCCAATGTCCAAGGAAACTTAAAAGTTCAAAGAGAGATACATAGGATATGATCAAAAATCAAATATACATGCTCCAAAAATGATATACATGTGTGAAATATATCTGCATCACAACATCATGAACTAGCTGGTCCGGAAGGAGGTGGTCTGCCACTAGTACCTACGTTTGGATCCTCCCGAGGCCCAGTAACCCCCATGCTTTATGTGGCTGTCTGCGACCTACTCCTGGTCCTACTGCGAGACCATGGGAATGGATCCTTGTGCTCTGGAGGACACAACTCCTCATACCTGACACAGTAGTACTCCACCTCCCTTGCCATCTCCATACCCTCTGCAATAGCCTCTTGTAAAGATGCACTCTCTACAGTACCCATAAGCCTCTAAGTGACACCCTCGGCCTCCACTGCCCTCTGTCTCAATGCATCCCACTCTGTGATTAGTTGGGCTATCTATGGGTTTGGGGTAGGTTGAGATACCTATGTCGGTGCTGGATCCTGAGCCTGTGCCTGCGCCTGCGCCAGCTGTGACTGTAACTATGCTGTCATATTCTGCACCTGACCTAGATAACCCTAAACAGTCTACACCTGGGCCTGCAGCGTGTCTATCTACGCCTACTATGAAGAGGAGGAAACCCTGATAATGGTATGTGGTATGCCACCAGATCTGGGTCGTCGTACAATCTGAGCACTGACTAGGCTTTCAAACCTCTGCCTCACTACCCTCTCTGCCTCCCCTTCCCCATCTCCCCCATCATCCCCACCATCTGAGCTATCATCATCCCTACCACCCTCCTCCTCATCTCCACCACCCTCCTCCTCGTCTCCACCCTCCTCCTCCTCCTCTCCTCCACCCACCGCCTTCTCTCCACTAGCCACACCCTCATGTCTCTCCACCCCTGGCTATTGTACTACTGCAATGGGCCCTGGCTCATCTGGGCATGTAAATCGTGGGAATCAATGTGTGTGGAAGTACACTAAGTACTCATCTGACATCCCTACATCTATCACCTCTGGCCTATATGCCCATACCTCAGGCTATAATCTAGAATACTCTATATATGCCACCTAGTATGTAATGCATCGTCCCCATCCAGGATCATCCTTGCGCCACCCATAGTGAGCAACGTCCTGTGGCATCCCCTGCGTGAATCCGTACTGTCTCTGAACTCGTAAGGCCAAAAATATCTCAATAATGTATGGGGTTTGTCCTATCAGATATCGGGGCATACAGACAAATGGCATCTCCAAATGATCTATGTCCCAGGGGTCACAATCTATGTACGACCTCCATATAACTGAATCCACATCATCTAGCACACACCGCGAGTACTCCAAATTTCCCAGCTTGGGTTGGACAAGTGCACCTGAATATGCATATACATATGGCCGGCCTAGTGGCCTAGCCCTAGCACACTCTGGCCTCGTAATCACAATATGCTCTAATGCCTAGACCTGGAGCAGAGTCACACCACTGGCCAAACTAGTCAATTCTTGGTAAACAACCTAATGTAGATCATGATACAAATGAGCCAAAATGCAGCTCCCCTAGGCATACCTCCATGGCTGAGTCACCATCCACTCTAGCATCCTCCCCCAACCAACTAAAAATCCCTTCGACCTATGGTCCAGTCCAAGGAACCCTCCAATGAATGCACCCAGCACAGCAACTAAGGATGGATATCTACTAAAATCCACCCACGGCACCTAATATCTTGTTATCGACATATCCTCGTAGATCCTCCTCAGTGCCTCTATCCCTCCTATCTCCTTGTGGTCATAAACCACAAGGGAACCTACCATAATAATCCTTAGAATCTTGTACACATCCTCAGGTGTCACGATCATCTCACCAGTCAGCAAATGAATGGTGTTATGATCAAAATGCTACCTCTCTACCAATGTAGTCAATAGTCCCCTGTTGACTCGAATCCCTCGTGGGATAGTCAACAAAGATCCCAACCCACAGTCAACTATCCACTGCATCTCTGCTGGAGTCAGCTCTCCTACCCGATCCCAACATATCGGGAAACGCTCTCTAATCTGGAGGTTGTCGAAAACCTCCTTTTTTTTGGTCATCACAAGGACAATTAATCAGACTCATACCAATGACTCATATCATGTGCTCTATCTATCAAGTGAACTATATCAGTGACCCATATCAGTGAAACATATCAAGTGACCCATATCAAGTGAATCATATCAAATACTCTAAGTGACTCATATCATGAACTCAATGCTAAATCGATCTATCTTAATATCAAATCAAGCTACTCTATCATCATATTACTATTTGTTTTTCATTTTCAGGAAAGCAAATTTATCAACAATGCAATCATTTTGTACTTCATTCATGAATACAAATATGTTGGAAAACAATCATCTACTATTTGGTTGCTATTATAGAAAGCCAATTTATCAAACATTTACTCTTTGTTTTTTTCATTCATGAGAAGGAAAGTTATCAAACAATCAGTCAATCAGTCAATCAATCTACTCGTTATTTTTCATTTTTGGGAAACAAAGTTATCAGCTATCTACTCTTTGTTTTCTATTTAGGGAAGAAAAGTTATCATATTTTCTATCATTTCTATCCATATCAGCATGATGGAAAAATAATTTATCTATCTATTGACCAAGGAAGCAATATACACCATCATTTTTCATCACATTTGCATTCTGCCAAAAAATTTCCAAATGCGCTAATCTGCGCCTCCGATGTGCTAAAACTCAAAAGTGCTACAGTTTACCTCGAAAGCGCTAAAACTCCATATGCATGCTTTTGCACCCTAAAAGCGCTAATTTTTTTCCTATAAGTGCTAAAACCTTAGATGCGCTAAGATGCACCGTGGATGCGCTACTTCATATCCTAGATGCGCTAATCCACCTTTGTTGTGGCCAATTCCTAAATGCGCGACTCTGTGCCCTAGATGCGCTAAAGTTTTCTAGCCAGGCTTGACCCCTATAAGTGCTAATCTACACTTCATATGCGCTAGAACACCTAATTTTACCCTACACCTATATGTGCTAAAGAACACCCTATATGCGCTATGGAAATTTTTGAATGCACTAAAATAGATTGGCAGATGCGCTAAAACAGAATTTTCAAACCTGAATCCGTGCGAAAATGCTTAGAAAATTGATCAAATTCACAAAATTTTGAATCATAAAGGGTTCAATTGACTCACCGGTGGTCCATACGCGGCTGGTCTCTGGAATCGGTAGGCCCGCTCGAATCTATGCCTGTGAAATAGAATCTACATCTCGCCAAGTCACTGTTAGAGCATCAAAATCACTATAGTAAAAGGGTGCAAATGACTTCCACTTTTACCCCATTTACCTTAAATGGGTCAATTAAGGTGGCATTCACTTTATTTTCACCAGGGGCATCTTTTACACTGATTATCGGGAGCTAAATCACCAAATCACCAGCAGAATGTCATCATCCAATCAAGTTTTGTTTATCACATGTTTTAGAAATTCATATCATCATCTATGATTTACCTCCCGAGGGGGCATCATCAGCATCAGCATCAAAAACATATCAGGGGCAAAAAAATTATTTTCTTCGAAGCAATGCGTTTCACACACCACTTCAAAGAAGGGCAAAATGTATGTGCATAAAATTGGTCATATCTAATTAATCCTGACATTTAATTAAATATTTATTATTTAATTAATTTCTCTAAAGTTTTCTACATGTAATTAAATTTAATCAATTTAATTATATTGTTCATTCATTTTATTCTCCCACTATAATTGAATAAATTTATTTTATTTAACTATTTTACATATCTACTTGATTAATTAAATAAATATATTTTATTTATTTAAATTAATTATCAACTTTTGAATTTAATTAAATCTTTTTAATTAAATTTAAATATTTCTTTTCTTCTATTTTAAACTTTCTTCTAATTAATTAAATATTTTATTTAATTAATTTCATAACACATGTCATCTCTTCAAATTTAATTAAATATTTTATTTAATTAAAGATCTTCTATTTTCTTCAAATCATAATTAAATATTTCATATAATTATGAAATCTTCTGATTTCCTCAAAATCTTAATTAAATATTTATTTAATTAAGAAAAATCTACATGCATCCATAAATAAATAATTGAATTGGATAATTCATTATTTATCTTCTCAATATCTTTCCATTATCTTCTAAAAAAGATGATTTTTCATCATCTCATCTAATCTCTTCCATGAAAATGGAAAAACCCTACTTTATTCATTTTCTTCTACTTTTCTTTCCAATCTCATTCATTTTCGATCATTCGATCTGTCAGGAATTATCACATCGTTGACCAACTCAGCCAATCAAAATCCTTGAAAAACTCTATAAGTACATGTGTGAATCCAAGCATTGGTGACACAAATATAGATATATACACACACACGCAATTACGCTTATACACTCGCATCTTTAGCATTCTATCAATAATCATATCTTAGCAATAATTTTATCATATCATAGCATAATCGTGCATCTTAGTATAGAATGCATTTTAGTTTAAATCTCATTATCTAGTAGTCCATTTCGTTGAGCTTGGCATACTAAATCTGAGAGCAACTTGAATCAACGAAATGCTAGAGATAGAGAGCAATAAAATGATTTTGAGGAAGTTGCAATGAGAGTTTGTTTATTTTTCTTTAAGCTTCTTTGATATAATTTTTTATTGAATGTGTTTTGAATTCATTATGACAGGCATATTTTCATACACACACAAGCATCAATGGTATAATGTAAACCAATAATGACCTAAGCACTACTTTCATGATTTTTGATATTGCAAGTGAACACAAGCATCGAGGTATAATTAAACCAAGATGACCTAAGCATTACTTGCATAAACATACAAGAATTAACCACTTTCCTATGTGAATTGGAATGTCATCAGTGATACTTTGTAGAGCACATCTGGCGACAATTCACACAGTAATGATGATTAACTCACAAACAACAAACAAAGAAAATACCATTCTTCTTCCTGGCTTCTCTAGTTCCATACATCATTGAGTTGCTCCAAAGAAATGATAACAATGATCAAAGTACAACATATCTAAATTTTGCTTAAATTATTTCAATCATTATTCAGATTAGATCATTCATCCTAATTTTGTGATGTATTTGTGTTCTTAAGATTTTGGATCAAACCTAACCTAAAGACCTATCCTAGGGGCCTCGGGGGCTAATCAATGATTAGCCTTGGCTACGTTATATACGTAGAGACCACATAGTTTGACTGAAACATACTCTATTTTTGACTTTTTGAGATTGACTTTTTGATATGGTTTTGGATTTTCCGTATGAAATGGATGTCTAATGTGTTTCTGATGTTGATTGGTGTTCCATGTTGGGTTGTGTTTCGATCGTTATTTTTGTTTCTTTTGTCCATTTGATTAAGCTCTATGTTTATGTTGCCCCCAATGATTTTCAAATGTTTCCCCCAAGCTAGGGTGAGACATGACCACGTGATGTGATATGCTAATGGATGTAAAATGATGGTGGAAGTAATGACCATGACATGTGTCCAAATAGGTGGGAGAGCTGATTTGAATCACAAATACTACTTATTACCAAGTTTTCACCATATGTTTTTATTGCACTTTTTCATTCTTTTTTTTGTATTTTTCTATCTTTTTTATTTTTTTGTATTTTTTTGTCACCAGGATGCCTATTTGCTAGGTTTTCATCAAGGTAACCATTTTCAAAAACTAATTCATGCACTAAGTGATTCAGGTATAGAACTTTCTAAGATGGATATTGTTAATAGGTTTATCAAACAGACCCCCTTCAGGTGTAGACAATTGATATGCTCCTGATCAATACACTGATATGATTACAAAGGGACCTAACTAGTTAGATTCAAACTTCCCTTTATTTTCTCTATCCTATTGATTCCTAGGGTTTTCCTTTAGGACCAAATCTCCAACTTGAAAGACTCTAGGTTTTACCCTATGATTGTAACTCCTTGACATTCTTTGGTGGTAGGCCTTCAAATGATTGACTGCTTGCTGATGGTGTTCATCCAATAATTCTAGTTCCTATAGCCTTGAAACTCTATAATCTTCATTTGTAATGATACCTTTTAGTGAGACACAAAGTGATGGTATTTCTACTTCAATAGGTAAGATGGCCTCTGATCATACACCAAGGCATATGGTGTAGCTCTTGTTGGTGTTCTGATGCTAGTTATGCAAGCCCATAGTGTAGGATTTAGTTGAACATTCCAATCGCATCCAACATCGTTTACCGTTTTCTTTAGTCTTTTTAGAATTGTCTTGTTTGAGGCCTCTACTTGGCCATTTCCCTGAGGATAGTACGGTGTTGAGAAACGATGTTGGATATGGAATTGTTCACATCATTCCTAGACTTCCTAATTTTTAAAAGGGCTACCATTGTCTATAACAATGGACTAAGGTACCCCGTACTAACAGATGAGGTAGTTGAGTATGAAAGATGAGATTTTCTTTCTAGTGATTGTTGTCAATGGAACCACTTCTATCCATTTGTAAAATATTTTGTTGTTGTGATGATGAACTTGTGTCCATTGGATGAAGATGGATTTATTTTTCCTACCAGATCTAGTCCCCACTAAAAAAAGGGCCATGTTGATGTGAAGGGATGTAACTATTGTGTTGGCGGATGAATTAGATTACCATGAATCTGGCATTTCTAACACTTTTTAACATATTGATAGGACTCCTTCTCCATGTTTGGCCAGTAATACCCTAAACGGAGGATTTTATTATCTAGGTTTAGCCCACTTGAATGGGTCCCACAAATACCTTCATGGACCTCTTATAAGGATGTCTCAGATTCATGATGTTCCAAACAATGAAGAAGAGTACCATCTAAATCTCGACGGTAAAGGATATCAGCTATCAATGTATGTTTCGTGGATTGATGGATAAAGTTACACTTTTGGTTTCTAGAGAGATTAGGAGGAAGGATATTATCTTTTAGGTAAGTATGGATCTCTCCATATAGTGAGGTTTGAGTGACAGTTACCATCCATTATAGATAACATGGCATGTCCCACTGTTAGATCAACAATTATGTCAATGTTGGGTAAAGGAAAATCATCCTTTGGGCATGCCTTATTTAAATCCCTATAATTTGTGCATATTCTAATGCTCTTATCAGGTTTTGATACTGACACAATATTTGAGATCCATTTTTCATAATCTATAGACCTGATAAATCCTGCCTCCAACAATTTCTTCAACTCAGCTTTAACCATCAGGGCGATGTGAGGATGCATCTTTCTCAGTTTTTGTTTGATTGGTTTGATTCCTTTTGGTAATGATAGATGATGCATGAGGAGATCTAGATCTAATCCTGGCATATCAAAATAATACCATGCAAAATTTATGTGTCGCTCCTCAAAGAATTTGATGAATGTTGGTTTCTCCTATTTTGTCATGGACTCTGCCAGATGTAGGATCTTTATCTTTTCAATTGTTCACGGATTTATAGACTATGTCGGTTCTACCAATATTGATGATCTATCATGGTAATTCTCTAGGAGAGTGTCAAATGTTCCATCCTTCAGCGCCTCAAAAATGTTTTCACTGTTGGATACGTTCTTTATTTTTCTCTTTTCAAAATCTAATGCTGCCTTAGAGAGGTTCTCACCATTAGATTTATTTTTCCTATTTTCATAGTAAAAATGTAAAAGACTTCTTAATAAGACATTAGATCAAGATTAACATGAATTAAACTAATTTAAAACATAGAAAAGCGTGAAGGTGTCTCATTGTCTCCTATCTCCAAAGATTTATCAAGTTACAGAGGCTCTCAGATTTGTAAGCACCGTAACTATTTAAAATGCCTATCTAGAGAATGAAATTGATGCTAAATGCAATGATGTGATGATTGATAATGATTTCTAGATGATATGGAGCTACTGTAAACTAAGGATGATAATTCTTGAGGTCATTTTCATGCTTCAAAAGGCTATATATATAGATTTTTGGTAGCACATTTGCATAGGGGTAGCACAGCAAAAGGATGAGATTCAATCTGGAGATTTGAATGGTGAGAGATGAGAAGCTGGAGTTGATCATGGGGATTGTTCCTCCCCATGAAAAAACCATGCAAGATGATAGGAAAGATCAAAGGAAGAAGATTGAGAGGATTTCCTGCATGTTTGTCTCTGAGGCTTTCCCATGAATACTAGTTGCATTAATTAGATTTGAAAAGTCTAATTTTATTGGTGAGTGAATAGAGGAGTATTGATTTATGCCTTTATTTGAATATTTTTATTTATTCAAATTTAGCAAAATAGGAAGATTTAATTAAATAAAACAAATATTTGATATTTGCTCATTTAATAAAGAGGAATATGATAATTAAATAAATCTTTAGGATATCTTTATTTAATTAGGAGGAAATATGATAAGATAATTAAATTACACAAATTATCAAAGTTGTGTATTTAATTTAAGATAGGATTTAATGGATAAAGTATAGAAGAAATAATAATGATAATAATTAAATAAAACAAAGTATTTAAATTTTTTTATTTAATTAAGAGGAAAATAGAAAAATTAAAACTGAACTTAATATAAATAAATATTTCTTTTTAATTACTAAGTAGATGAATTTAGATTAATTTATCAAATAAATCATATTTAACTAATTAAATTCTCCAAACCATTTTTAGGTGTATACACTAGGAAACTTGTTGATTATCCTTAAGAGTTCTTAAATTATCTTGACTTTGATTTACCAAATTTCTTACAGTTGGAACTCTACTGTTGGTGAGGACTAACTCTGTAAAGTTTAGTGCATCATACCCATAGAGTTCTTTGAATGGATACATGCCAATGGACATTTGATTAGTTGTGTTGTAGCAATACTCTCCTAAGTGTGGCCATTTGATCCAAGCTACTTATTGACTAGTGGCATGATTCATCAAGTATTCTTCTAGCCACTTGTTTACAATTTCAATTTTCCCATCAGTTTGTGGATGATAGCTTCTGCTAGGAGTGAGCTTGGTTCCTATCAGATGGAATAACTCTTTCAAAAATGTACTGAGGAACTAGTTTTCTCTGTTGTTGACAATGCTCTTGGGTAGCCCATGCAACTGAAAACTTATTTGAAGAATAAATATGCAACTTGTGGAGATTCATATTCATTGGATATGGCAAAGAAATGAGAATATTTAGTCAATCTATCAACTATAACATGTAGTGTAGAAAAATGTACTCCTTTACATTTTCACACTTTGTTTGGGCTCACTTAATTAAATTGGACTTAATTATGCCTTAATAAGCCTTATTTTACATCTACAAGCCTAATAAATTACATTTTTCAAAGGGGAATCTTGACAATAATTAATGCCAACATATAATAAATCATCTTGAGCAATGTGTGTTCCAAGAATAGGGGCCTAAGACCCATTCGCCCATGGGTGAATCGATCCTCCCTAGACATTTGAACCCATTTTAAAACATGTTTTTGGCGATATTTTATAATCCTAAATTCAAATTTCAATGTCGGCTTGTAATGTTTAATTTTCAGGAAATTAAGAATATATACTTGTAAATACAAGGATTTTATCAAATCAACATTAGATTTTTAGAGGTTTTCAAGAAATTTTCAAAAGAGATTTCACAAGAGCTAAGATAATTGTCAAAGGTGTTCAAGAGCATATTTATCAAGCATTTGTTGCAGCATTCAAGATCTCAAGCATCATGTCAAAGATATATTCATTCATGCATATTTTCGGAGCTAACATTGTGATGTGGGTTTCAAGTATTCAAGTCAATATTCAAGTACATCATCAACATCATCAATTAATAAATTTCATGCAAGTTTCAATCCTTCAAGGATCTCCATTCAAAGGTTTATTCAAGGGTTTGGTGAGTTGCAACAATTGCATTATTCATTCATCATTATTTTCATGTTTTATTTTTTTCAAGGTTTAATTACCAAAATGGGGTTTGACCAAAGAAAACCCCCATTCACCAAACACAAACAATTTTTCCCTCTTGAGTTTGTGTTTTAGGTCCTTAATTGAAGGAAAATTGAAGATTGGAGACCTCTAAAGTGTAAAATTGTAAAAGTTGCAAAAGTTGTCAAAGTTGCAAGAAAAGTTGTCAAGATAACAGAAACTTTGATCTCGAATTTATTTTGTCATTTTCAAGTGAAACTAGTGGGAAATTGCATCTCAGATCTATCTTCAAAGGCTCATAAAAATTTAGTTCAAAAAGTTGTCTCAAGACCCATTCGCCATTTTTGGACACTCTACAACTGATCTTTAAGGAAAGTCTTAAGTGTCTTCCACTCATCCAAAAAATATAAAGTTAAATATTTTTGTTAGATATAGGCTTCATCTACATGAATCAAGTCTTAGGTTACATATTTGAGATCATTTTCTATTTTATTTTCATATCCCAAAATGTTGTTTGCACTTTACCCCCATCCATAAACACATAAAGGAAATTGTCAGATCTTCCATAGAATTGACTCACCCAAGGGCTGAAAGTTACTTCTATCATAGAGGATCTCATTTCCTGAATGAAATAGAAAATAGGTAGGTTCATTACACCCCATTTTTTCATTTCTATTTATAGTGATTTTGGTGAAACATTCCAAATTTAGTATAAAACCATATGTTTTGGACCCCCAACATATTTTTCTATGTTTCATTATGGTGAATCCAACATTTTGAATATTCTATTTTTTTATTTAGAGTGCGTTTAAACCCTAGATATAGGATATGAATTAATTCATTGCATTTAGGGTTTCTTAATTTTGCATAAAGTTGTCTTGCATTTTAGGTGTGAACTTGCATTTTGCACTCATTTTAAATCTGAAAATTCAACAAAAATTCCATAATATTAGATTGATTTTGCATAGTATTTACATAATAGCATACTTTTAGTCACTTAAATCAAAAAATTGGATCAAAATTGCATTTAAAAATAGGTCATTTCGGTTGTCATTTAGCATCATTTTACACTCGCATTCAACTTTTATTTTCCAAAATTTTGAAATTGTAAGTAAAAGTTTCCAACCTTGAACAGAGAGCACACAGAACAACTCAGAATTTGCATCTTTCATTTTACAAAACCCTGAGAAAGGATCCATTTTCCAATGGGAAAATGAGTCCCTGTATAGATCTTCTAACACATTTTTGGGTGCATCTATATCTTTGTTTTAGCTTCCTGTTTTCAATGTTCAAACTATATTTTAAAATTCTAAAAAATAGCTAGTATATGTGCAAGAAAAGGTATTATTTCTCCTCATTTGTTTCAAACTCAAAACAAAACAAAAAAATGTATTGCATTTCATCAAAAATGGTTGCATTCCTGAAGCATTGCATAAGTGGGATAAAAGTACTTTTCATTTTTGGGTAGAAAATGTTTACATTCTTGAAGCATTGCATAAGTTGGATAAAAGTACTTTTCATTTTTGGGTACACAATTTTTACATTCTTGAAGCATTGCATAAGTTGGATAAAATTACTTTTCATTTTTGGATACACAATGTTTACATTCCTAAAGCATTACATAAATTGGATAAAAGTACTTTTCATTTTTGGATACACATTGTTTACATTCCTGAAGCATTGTATAAGTTGGATAAAAGTACTTTTCATTTTTAGTCACACAATGTCAATATCTTGTCTTTCTAATTATGCGAAGAAAAAGATCATTAACAAGCATGTTAGTCATTCTTCCAACATCTTCCCTAGTTATGAGATTCTCTTAGTGCATGAAAATGAAATTGAAACATCCCTTAATACCACATTTCCTATCCTTAACCCATCCCCTAATATCTCTCCCACTTGTGAGAATTTTTTAGTGAAAGAGGATACAATTATGGGCAATCATGGCAACCACATTATTTGTCCTATTTTTTAGGAGTTATGTTGGTGTCAAAAGATCTAATCATTGAGAGCCATGATGATCCTATTTTTTCTCTTCCTGTCTCTCCTACTTGGGAAGACATTATTGGACAAGGGGATGTAATCATAGATAATCATAACAATCATATTTTTTCTTCTCCTAATATCTCTCCTACTTGTGAAGAAGATATTTTGGTATTAGAAGAACCGCTCATTGAAAGCCATGATAGTCTTGTTTCTCCCTCTCCCAGTGCTTCTCTAACATGGGAAGGTATAATGCTTCTCTAACATGAGAGCCATGATGATCCTATTTTTTCTCTTCCTCTGTCTCTCCTACTTGGAAAGACATTATTGGACAAGGGGATGTAATCATAGATAATAATAACAATCATATTTTTTCTTCTCCTAATATCTCCTACTTGTGAAGAAGATATTTTGGTATTAGAAGAACTGCTCATTGAAAGTCATGATAGTCTTGTTTCTCCCTCTCCCAATGCTTCTCTAACATGGGAAGGTATAATGTAACAAAAGGATTCAATCATTGGAAAAGAAAGACAATTCTTCCCTACATGCCTCCCTTGTGATAAAGTTATCTTAAAAGATCCAACCAATCAATGTCATGAAAATCTTGTTTTCTCCTCTCCTAAAAAATTTTGGTTTAGGAGCATCCAGGGTGTAAGAGCAATCTTGTATCACCCAAAAAAAATGTTGTTTATTTTCAATAAGGTCTAAATTTGGAAGGGTTACTATTTTAGTAAGTTTGCATTTTGCACAGTTGGAAACGAAATCTTACACAGACCTCCGGAATGGTAAATTGAAGCCAATGGCGAAGAAATCACTTCAATACCATTTGTCATTTGAGCGATATTAAAATTTGAATTTTTGAAAATTCTAGTAAAAATCTTCAAAGTCAATTTTGAGGCACTTAGAGGATCAAAAGTTATGACCCCACGAAGTTGCAATACCAAAATTAATAAAATTTAAAAATATCTTCTTGAGGAAGTTACACTTTCCAAAAGATTCTAGGGTGGTTAAACTTGCCAGGAGATTCTAGGGCACTTACACCTTCCAAATAAATGATGTAAAGGGGGACAACAAAGAGGAGGCCAGAGCAGAGTAGATGGTGGCTCTAATTTGCAGATTTGCATATTTATGTAATCAAAAAATCCATGTGATAGAAAATATAATGTTGTAATTTCATTTTCATTTCAATGATAATAGAAAATATTTTCTTTCCTTCTTGCACTTTGTTTGTGCCATTATCTGTTGTTTTTACAAGAGGATGGTAGAATTGGTACACGTCTTACAAACAACAGTAATGTGGCTTCCTTAGAAAAATCATCAAAATGAGGATAAATATTTTTAGGTTATTAACATCAGATATCCCTTGATTCCTCCTATAATTCCTCTAATTATTGAACCTCTCAAGTCATCTCCTAAGCCACTTCTTACCATCTTCCCACCCTCACACCAACACCAAGTCCAAAATGAACCTATGCTTATCATAAGGCCATCTCAACACATTTTTTTACAGCAACCAAGTTACAATACCGTTCATCATACATATAACACTAGAAACAATCTACAACCAAGAAAAACTCTAACATCCCTTCCATTACCTCAGCCATATCTCCCACCTGCACCTAATATCTTGCAACATAGTGGAAAGCAGTATGATCTTGTAGAACAAATAAAAAAAAATCCTGCTAAGATATCCTTATGGGATCTTATTCAAGTCTCACCTAATTA
Source organism: Sequoia sempervirens (assembly GCA_007258455.2). Lineage (NCBI taxonomy): Eukaryota > Viridiplantae > Streptophyta > Pinopsida > Cupressales > Cupressaceae > Sequoia > Sequoia sempervirens. The sequence goes on from VDFB02281492.1 coordinate 1,034,259,096, forward strand.
CCATAGTACGCTCTAAATGGATTTGCAACAAGTTGTGATTCCTCCTAGCGCAAACCCAAATGATATAGTAGCCCTAATTCAAGGAATGAATTTAGAAAAAAAAATTCACCGAAGTGAGTTACCTCCCTTGGAAGTGCAAAAATAAAATGAATCTCTCATGATAATAGCTATCATTAATAAGTGTGGGATAAAGATAACCCTTGTTGATGATGGCCCATCCCTTAACATGTGTAGAATAAACTTTTTGGATATACTTGGAGTAGGAAAAATCCAAATACAACAGACTCTTTATCTACCCATGGATTTGATAACGTAGGAAAACAACCACTTGGTGTGATCACATTACCTATTATAGTTGGAAAAGCTACATTGAAAACTCATGTCCATGTTATGCCTCAAGAACTATCATATAATCTTCTTTTAGGAAGACCATGGATTCATGAAATGCATGTTGTGCCTTCAACCCTTCATCGTACAATGAAATATTTCTACAACAAAAAAGTGTATAAAATCAAAGTTGACCCTGAATCAGAAATTTTGCACATTGAGAAAGACAAGGAAAGTCCTTTGAAAACATTGACACCAAATACAAAAGTAGAACTTGTGCAAGAGGAAAAAAAAGAGAAAAATATTGAAAAAGTCACAAAGTTATTGTAGGATGATTAGGGTTCCTTTTATTTCACAACTACTTTCATGGGAGAATACAAGATCATAGAAAAAGAGTCTGAAAAGGGAAAAGAACCAATGGTAATGTTAACACAAATTTCAGAAGAACCTTTGAAAGCATCCACTTCAACCACTTTAGAACAAGAAACTAATTGCACAACAAAATTTGATGAAGTTAATTATGAACAACCACCAAATCCAAAAGAAATGGAAAAGCTTTATGGAAGAGGTTACAAACTTTTGAAACAACTTGGTTATAGTGGCAAAGTATGTGGCACTAGAGAACAAGGTACATCTATGTCCCTATAGAGCCTAACACAAAAGAAACCACTAGTGTCTTGGTTATTGTCCCTCAAAAGAAACAAAAGCATCAAAAAAGCCTTCACTCAATACCAACACTATTATAAAAGATTCTTCTAAGCCAAATTTAACCTTGGTGCATCTTGAACTAATAGAAACAACTAGAGGTCTCAGTTATTGTCCCTTGAAATAAATGAAGGAAATAAATAAATATTTGCTTAATATAAATGTCATCACGCAAAACACTCCTAGGACATCTTCAAACGCATGTCTTAGTAATGATTAGGGTTCACTAGATTTTACATCCTCCTTTAAGGGAGAGTACAAAATCTCACAATCTAAATATTCTTGTATATGTATGACACCTTGTACTAAGAAAAATATATCTTTGTCGCAAAAGAAAGGAACATCTACTATTGATCAAGAGAGTGTCTTGTTGAGACTTCTCCAAGATCGTTTGATTTCTCTCCCTCAAAAAACACGAAATAAATTTTACAACAAAAGTTCATTTTGTGCATATATTAGAATCCATGGTCATTCTACTAATGAATGTAAGGCTTTGAGTGATAAAATTCAACATCTTAAGGATTGTAGTTCTCTTCCTTGTGTTGATGCACCTATTTCCTCTAATTGACATTTATTTTCATCCTATCATGTTGCTCATCACTATGTGGCATTAATAGCTTTATGTCTCTTGCTCGTTGCCATTCATGGTGGTATAATTTTTGGTGCAACCATATCTCTCTTGGAAGCAACATGATAGTTCTTGGTGCTTTTCTTTGTCTCTATGACTGGGGGATAACTATTTTTTCAAGGTGTGCATTCTTTCCAAGGATCCTCTCTTTCTCTCTTTCTATTTAAAATACCAACATAGCAAGTATTTTGACATTTTAAGTGGGGGTCATATTATCCCTCATTCATTGTTTGCATGTTCCCTTCTAAGTGATGATATTATACATCTCCTAGGAAGTGAATTTTTTTTATTCAAAGTGTGGTATTCTCAATTCATGAGATGTGTCTTCTTCTCGGTGACATTAGGTTTGATATCCTTCAAGATTGCGACCTTCCTGAGCATATGGCATTCCTCTTAATCATGATGCTATGAAGTGCATTCCCTAAGTTGTGAATCTCTTATCCTTGAGTTTTCCTCTCTTGGATACATTAGGAACAATGTTCCCTAAGAGGAGACCTTACATGAACTAATCCAAACCCCTTTGAATATCCTATTTATATTTTTTTCATGAGTTCTTAGCATAACACAACTTGCTAGCCTTATGAAGTTAAAAGTTACAACCCTTTTTCATGGCCACCAAGCATAAAATACCTTGATTGTCGGTGGAGCCATGTTTTTTCATGAGTGCTTAGCATAACGCAACTTGCTAAGCCTTATGAAGCTTCAGCCTCATAAAGTAAACACATATTTATCTCACCAACAGTAGCATCTTTGCTTCTTGTCAATACTCCTTTCCTTTTATCTCCAATGATTTGATTTTTTGAATGATTTTTTTGTACATATTTAGGTGTCTTAGGGGACACCACCAAAAATTCTTCTTCTTCTTCATTCTACTTCTCCTATTCTTCCATAACTTCTTCAATTCTTACACAATCAAGTTCAAATACATATTCATCAACTTCAATTGAATTTTGCATTGCTTCATCAACCTTGACATTTATGATTTCCACAATCTTCCCCTATCTTTTATTGAAACATTTGTAAGCTTTTATCTTAGTATAATATCCAAGGAAAATTACTTCATCAGTTCTAGCATCAAACTTCCCTAAATTTTCTTCATCACATCTAATATAACATTTGCTTCCAAACACCTTGAATCCACACCATAGCTCATAGGGGGTCTTAGTATTGTTATCTCTTGCTTGAACTCAATTGAATACATAAACAACAGTGTGAATAGCTTCTCTCCAATAAAATTCTAGTAAACCGGCTTTAGTAATCATTGATCTAGCTACTTCTTGAATTGTTTTGTTCTTTCTTTCAACAACTCTATTTTGTTGAGGAGTTCTAGGAGAAGATAACTATCTTTTTATTCCATGAACTTCACAAAACATATTAATCTCATGGGAGGTGAATTCACCACCTCTGTTTTATCTCAAGCATTTTATTCTCAAATTCACTTCATTCTCTACCATAGCTTTGAATGTCTTGAATCTATCTAATGCATCAGATTTCTCTCTAAGAAAAGTAACCCATGTATATCTAGAGTAATCATCAATAAAAAGCATAAGGTACCTTTCACCTTATATAATTTTCACTCTTGTAGGACCAAAGAGATCTGTATGAATCAAATCCAGTAGTCCGATAGTATATTTTTCCTTTGATCTGAAGTTGTTTCTCGCTTGCTTTTCAAACTAACAATTCCTACAAATAGTATTAACAAGCTTTGTAATCCTTGGTAAATCTCTTATGGATTGCACTGCACTGATCCTCACCAAGTTATCAAAATTCATATGACACATTCTTCGATGCCATAACCAATTGTCATTATTCTGAGTCATAAAGCAATGTCCATTAGCACCCTTAAGTTGATATATATTTCCTTCATACTTCTTTCCTGTAGCAATCACTGTTCCAGATCCTTTCCTGATTTCACATCGCTCATCCTCAAATACAATATTATATCCTTTACTACACATCTTTCCAACACTCAATATATTATTCCTTAAACCCTTAACATAGTAGACATCGCTAGTATTATGTGTTCCATCAAAACTTACTGAAGTTATCCCACAAATTTTAGCACCAGTATCATCTCCAAACAAAACTAAGCCTCCATCATATTTTTCAAGTTTAACAAACTTACTCTTATCACCGGTCATGTGATGTGAACAACCACTTTCAACAACCCAATAGTTCTTGTTTAGCATGTAGGGCTGAGATTACAGTATTTGTTAAAAGGCGTAGGACAATTAAGAGGGGGGGTGAATCAATTGTCACCAAATTTAAACTCAAAACTTCAAGACTTATCAATTCCATCTGTTATTAAGTATGAACATGAAATGAAAATAACAAAAAGAAAAATCAACACAATGAACACCATATTTTACGTTGAAAACCCAATGAGGGAAAAAATACAGTGAGGATTAACTCACAATATAAAGAGATAGCAAAACTGAATACAAAGGCTTGTTGCCAAGGGCTCACTTCCCAAAAGAGGACTCACTATCTAGATACAAAGGCTCTCTGCCTACAGAAAGGACTCACTATCCAACAAGGAGGCTCACTGCCTACTAAAACAAATGAAAACAAAAGATCACCACAGAAATTTACACACATCTGCAGCCTTGATCAGAAAATTGCAAAAACCTTTAGCTCACTGCCTTCAGGAATCTAACACAATGAAGTATTGTTGCCTCAACTTCCTTTCACACACTTCTACTCTTCACTTGTGGCTTATTTTGTTACTTTTGTATCATCCAATTCTTTGCATCTTGCATTTATACCATCTTCAGCCTTAGAAACTTTCTCCAAGCTCAGCCACATAAGCTTCATTTCATAAATTCAAATTAGGTCAGAAACTCAACATTCCTGTGGTGGAAAGGAATGAGAGTAGACTAATTAAATACTTAACCAAGACCAAAAATAATGTCTTGGATCAACCACACACTTCCTTAATTAAATTTTCATTCTTCATATGAAGTGTAAACACCAGGTCAGAAAAAACTAAAGAAAACACAAATGAACATTGAAGTACACACTTCCCAGCAAGAAGATAACACATAGATAGTGTAACACACTTCACCATGCATGAGAACACATATTAGGTTCCTTCAAATACATCTGCAACAAGTGTAACAACCTTCAAACACAAAACTCCTTCATCAGTCCATCCGGACTGTTCACACACATACAACAACTCTGAAACTCAACTTTTGGATCACCAAACCACAAACATCTTTTCTAGAGCCTAGAGAACATCATTAAAAGACATATTCCAGACCCACAAGACTTGAAAAAAAATAGCGGAGGACTGTGGAGCAAAAACATTTCTCCCAATCCACAAAAAGCCAACTCTTCCATAATAGTTCAACACCGGTGAACACAACTTTCACACTCCATATTGAAACCAGAAGCTACAAATCAGTAGATATCACCATCAGATCATCATAAACAACCCTTCAATCTACACAAGCATAGGATTAACATAGGAGAAATGTGGAGAACATTCTGAAGCACATTCTGAAGATATACATAACTCTGACTTCACTCTTTATTAATTTTGTCAAAATCACTTGGAAACCCATAATTTCAACACATTTGTAACATCATAAAGATAGCTCCATTTACTCACAACATCTCAACAGCATCTCAACTATACATGCACAATCTACAACATATTGAACTATGTTGACATCAATTACAACATTAATGACAACACCACCAAACTTTCTCATACTTGCAACAGTATCTCCATCTTTCTCTTTCTCCAGAGGACATTCTTTCACCTGTCTTTCAGATTTAGCAAAAGTAGGTTCATCTTTTATAGCCAAGAACAAGCATTCATTTTCATCAAAATCTCCATAATCAGATTCTTCATTGGAAATAATAGTATCCGCATTCACATAATTTTCTTTTTTGATCTTCCTTCCTTTGTTTTGTTTGTTAAATCTCTGTTTGTTCTTCTTATCTCTTTCTAGACATCTTGAAGCATAATGACCTATTCCTCCACAACTAAAGAATTTAAAGGGTAACTTACCTTCATACTTGTCGAAGCCTTTCTTCATCCTTCTCACAAAGTTAGCTTCTACTTCATCAATATTCTCTTCATCTGAATCTTCAAATCTTGTAGTCTTGAAAGTAGTTTATGATTTGGATACATTTCTCAAATTTGTCTTTCTCATCTCATAAGATGTTATAGTTCCCAATAACTAGTATTTAGTATAAATCTTGTAATCTACATATTCTTAAATAGAAAATAACTTTTCACTGTATTCATCAGAGAGAGTTCTAATAATCTTCTTCACAATCCTGGATTCATCTGTTGTAGCGTCAAGTCCTCACATTCCACCTACCAGCTCATCCACTCTTTGTACATAGGATTTTGTGTTTTCATCTTTAGTTATATGTAGGACCTCAAACTGTGCCTCCAAATTATGCAACTTTGCTTCTTTGACCTTTTCATCTCCTTCATGCATTTTTTCTAAAGCATCCCAGACTTCTTTAGCATTATTCATATTTTGAACTTTAATCAACTCAAAATGTGAAAGACTATTCTTCATAATAAACTTCACCTTATTGTTTGCTTCATGTGCCTTGATTTCATCAGTTGTACTCAAACCATTAGCCAGAGGAGTGTAAGCAATCTTATAGGATTTTTCAACATCATATCCACAATACTCCAAGTATCCTTCCATCTGTATTTTCTAGATAGCATAATTTGTTCCATCAAACTTAGGGCATTCAAAAGTGATCTTACTTGCCTTCTTGAACCTTCCTTAAGTCGTTAAGCTTCTCTCCAAGGAACCAAGCTCTAATACCAATTATTGAACAAGAATTTATTGAGAGGGGGGTGAATCAGTTGTCACAAACTTTAACCTTTAAAACTTTCACCAGAAATTAAATAGATCACAAATCCTTTACTCTATGTTGCCCCAAATTTTGGTCATGAAATTTTTGAACTTTTCCCTCATTCGAATATCATGTCAACTACTTCAAGCATGCATTGTCATTTGTATCTTATAGCAATTACAATTTCAATAATGGCATTGAGATTCTCAGATGAAAGGAAATTCATTCAAGTCGATGTGTATCGCAAGATGACCAGTCAAAGGATTTAAAAGAAGATATCAAAGGGAATTTTTATTGGTATGGAAAACCTGATGGTGGTTTACTCCTAGGCTATTTTTCAATACAAGGTCGATGCTTTAAAATCCCAACATCACCTTTCAAAATAAATAAGGAAAAAATAAAAACAGGTGGTGTTTCAGGCAGTTAAACAAACCACATAAAATCTTGCCAGACCTTTAACACCAAGCTAAAATGAAGGGTTCAAGTGTGGGCAATATTTTGCTTGGTTGTGCTAACATAGGAAAAAAAATTGTATAGTTACATCAACCACTCCATAGACCACTACGCCATTTAAAAATTTTATTGGCAATGATTTTGTAAAGTAGTGTAACTTACTGCCTAGAGTTCAGAAATTCCCTCACTTCATTGCTAGCATAGGAAACATCAATGCCTTCAACTCAGGAAAACCAATATGAGATCCTTATGCTAGAATTATTTTAGTATAGAGGAAACATTTGATTGATATCTTGACATAATGAAGTGACATACAAACCTATGAACTCATGTACAGCTAGTTTTTTATAATTACCTCAAGTGCATTGGAAATCATGGAGATATAGTAATGATAGTCATTTTTCTCTCCAAAGAGATCGACACATCCAAATTTCCATCCTCATGCCTCATATTTAATCTCAAGAAAGGTTACACAAGATCCAAGTCACAGATAGCAAGGGATCGATCTCAAATCTTATCCACACAAAATCAAGAGTTAGTAAATATGAATGATGAAAGGTCATTACTCCAAAAGTTCCAATATGATGAAGGCGACATTACATCATATCGAAACAATTTTGAGCTTAGTCGAGACATATTAGAGATGTCTATTCTAAGTGATAGGGCATGGCACACCTAGTAAGAATACCATTTCGTATAAGCTCAAAATAGTATGGTCCCCTACGGAGGTTGATTGGTATATCGATGAGCATATAAACCCTTGCTAAATATTAAAATGGGCTACCTGTTAATCATGGTAATAAGTTAGGTTGTGGAAACTTTGTTAGTTGTCATATAAGAATGAACTTTGGGAATACCATTCTTGGATTAATGTAAAGGATACATCTATCACTTAATAAAGCCTTGGTATTGACGAGAGAATTGTCGATAGTGTGGGAGAATTACTCTTCAAAGATCCATAATGGAAGCTCGAGATCATGTGACTTACAACTTGTCCCAGGTGGTGATTCAGATACTCAAACACCACCAACAATGGAAAGTGAAACGTTTGAATACAAGAACTATTTGCATGAAGGGAAGACAATATTTTCTTTAATCAGTTAAACAAAAAGTAATTACAGAAATGAACGGTCATCGAACTGAATAGGGGTTCATTTGGGAAAAATTATAAATATGTAATCTGCATATGTATGGGGGATCTTTTTGTTGTGATGGGAGCCTCTTTGAAGGTTGTGGGATTGTAGTAACTAATTTATACTCTGTTCATCTAGGGAAGGGACATCATTTTTGAAAATCCAATATTGTTTTAGACTTTGTTGCTATTTCTATGAATGAGATCACTGTTTGTCTTTGTGCATTTAGTTTGTGAAGATAATCTAGGTTCTTAAATCTTTGTGTTTGAGAGTGTTTTCATGAAGTATCTTATCTTTGTATAAGTGATGCAATTTTCTTCATGATAGATTTCATTTTCAGATAATATTGAGTTCATTATTTTACTTTCTTGTGGTTTACAAGCTAGGCTAGTCTTTGTAGCAATATTTTATAATCTAGATCTTGCAAATGATATTGGGATTCTTCTTGATATTGGGTTTAGCATTTTCTACTTTCTGGTTAAAAGAAAACATCATTTTTATTTCCTATTCTTTCAATTCTTTGAAGACCATAAGAGGGAGTTGTACCTCTAAAATTCAAAGGATGATCACCAATTCAATAGCAATCTCTAGAGATGTTGGTAACTTATATATCTTCATTATTGGGCATATTTGAGTCATTTTCTCTTATTATTTGAAGAGGACAATCTGTTTGCTAACACTCTACTTGTATGATTAATCATTAAGTGCAAAGGCAGAAACTGAAAATCATCACACATACAAAATAACACCAGATTTATGTGGAAAATCCAATAAGCGAGAAACCATGATGAGGATTATCTCACAATATAGAGAATATCAAAATTGATTACAAAGTTTTACTGCCAGAGAAGGATCACTGCCAAAATAGGACTCACTATCCAACAAGGGTTAACCACCCGGAGGGCTCACTACCACAAAAATACAAAGAAGATAGAAGGGATTTGTTACACAGAGAAAAACAATCTCAATACAACAAATATTTCCACCACAACTCGCTCAAACACTTGTGGTCATTCATGAATGATAGAGTACACCTTCAGTTCACTACATCTGGAAACTCACAGTTAGATTTCACACTATTTTGCACCAAATCACATCACATACACACTTATTCGCATCTATATTTCTTGTATTCTTTGTACATATTTCACCCATATCTCATCTTTTATTTATACCATCTTCAACTTTGAAACATATCCAAAGTTGGCCACACTATTTGCATCTACAAATTCAAACTAGGTCAGCACCAAAACATTCTAGGGTGGAATTAGAATGAGGGAAACCCAAACACACAATTCCATAAGCTTTGAAAGTAGTGCTAAACACATGGTCGGCCAAACCAATATAAAACACATAAATCAATTAAGCACACACAACCTTAACACAATCCAATCTTTTTAGACAACAAAATTAATTTGAACACAATCATATCAGCTTAACTCCAAAACCACAAGTCATAAGACTCAAACAAGAAGAAATCTAGAGCAACTGCATTTGTCTCAGACCTCATCCAAATACACTAAAAAACACAATTCACAGCTGGTGAACATAACTCGCACTGTACAATGATCCAAAAGCCCAAAATCTAGATATAGCAAGTTCCAACAACCATGAACAACATATCTGAATCACACAAACATAGGAGAAAATATTAGAGAAAAACCCAGAGCAAACAAGAAACACTTGCAACCTTTTTCCTTTACAATTTTCTCAATATCCTCAACATATACAGCCAATAACCTTCATCCATGACAACAGAAACCAATTGAAAACTAGTTAACCAGTTGACATCAATGACAACACCTTCATACTTGCTTCATACTTGCAACAGAATTCACATCCATCCAATAAACTTTAAAGTCCTTATGTGTCTAAAATGCCAAAAAAATATTGATTGCTTCCATCCTAGCCACCGAATGAAATGTCTCCTCAAAATCTATTCCTTCAACTTGTGCATAGCCCTTACAGATAGGCCTTGCCTTGTTTCTTACCACTTCTCTATTCTCATTCAACTTGTTTATGAATACCCACTTAGTTCCAATAATATTTTTATTTTTTGGTCTAGGAACAAGTTCTCAAGTCTAATTCTTCTCAATCTGCATAATTTTTTCTTCCATTTCTTTCATCCAATGTTCATCTTTACATGCCTTACTCACTATTTTAGGTTTGACTTTAGAAAGTAAACATAGATTTACCTCTGCTTTAGCAGCTCTTCTTCCTATCAACACACCTTTTATTTTGTCTCCAATGATTTTTTCTTTGGAATGATTTATTTGTACATACTTAGGGGTCTTAGGGGCCTTTTTCAGGACTTCTTCCTCTTCATTTTGTACTTCTTTTTCCTTATCTTCTTCTTCTTCTTCTCTGCAAGCAAGTTCATCTAACTCATAACCATCTATTACCACTAAATTCATCAAATCTTCATCAACGTTGACACTTGCACCTTCAAAAATATTTCTTAGCCTTTTTCTGTAACATCTGTAAGCTTTTCTTTTAGTATAATATCCAAGGAAGATACCTTCATCAGACCTTGCATCAAACTTTCCTAATTTTTCATCATCTCTTCTGATATAGCATTTGCTTCCAAACACTCTAAAGTACTTGATGGTAGGAATCCTTCCATACCACAACTTGTAGGGAGTCTTTTTGTTGTTAGCTCTTGCTTGAACTCTATTAAGTATGTAAACAGTAGTATGAATTACTTCTCTCCAATAGACTTCTGGTAGGTTAGCTTTTTTCATCATAATCCTTGTAGCTTCTTGAACAGTCCTATTTTTCCTCTCAACTACTGTATTTTTCTAAGGATTCCTAAGGGCATACAAGTTCCTTTTCTACCATGATTCTCACAAAATATGTTAAATTCATTGGAGGTGAACTCTCCACCTATTTCAAACCTCAAACATTTGATCTTCAAATCCATCCAATTTTCAACCATAACTTTGAATGCTTTGAATTTATCTAGAGCTTCAAAATTTTCTCTAAGAAAAGTAACCCATGTCATTCTAGAGTAATCATCAACCAAAGGCATGAAACACCTGTCACCTTGAAGGTTTCTCGCTCTTGTAGGACCACAAAGGTTTGTGTGTACTAATTCCAACAATCTGGTAGAAGATTGTTCCTTTCCCTTGAAACTACTTCTAGTTTTTTTTCCAAATTGATAATCTCTACAAATAGCATTTATAGGCTTTGTAATCCTTGACAGATCTCTTACTGCTTGAACTAAGCTAATTTTAACCAAGTTATCAAAATTGATGTGACACATTCTCTTGTGCCATAACTATCTATCATTAATCTAAGTCGTAAAATAGTGACCATTAACACCCTTGATCTGATAGATATTTCCATATATCCTCTTTCCAATAGCAATCATAGTTCTAAACCCTTTTCTAATCTCACATCCATCTACCTAAAACATAAGATTGTATCCTTTCCTACACATTTTTCCAACACTCAATAGGTTATTCCTTAAACCTTTAACATAGTAAACATCTTTAGTATTATGCTTGCCATCAAAACTGATTGAACCTATTCCACAATTATTGACACCTAAATCATCTCCAAATTTAACAAGTCCTTCATCATATTTTCCAAGTTTAACAAACTTACTCTTGTCCCCACTCATATGATTTGAGCAACTGCTATTAGTAACCCAATAGTTCTTATCATGTCTAACGTGAAAAGAAGATACCAAAGTACCTCCAACTTTATCATTTTTCTCTAGAATACTTTCCTTCACACAACTTTCAGAGTTAGCAGAATCATATTCATCTTTTAAATCCAAGAACAAACATTTATGATCAACATCTCCATAGTCAGATTCATCATCAGAAATACCAATATCCTCTCTAACATAGTAGATTTTCTTGATCATTTTTCTTTTTTTTTCCTTGTTCTTATTATTTGTAGTTCTATTTGGACATCTTGAAGCATAGTGACCTATATTTCCAAAACTGAAACATTTGAAAGGTAATTTACCTTTTTACTTACCAGTTCCCTTTTTCATTCTTCTTACAAATTTAGCTTCCACATCATCAAGATCATCTCCATCTAATTCTTCAACTTTTTCTAATTTTCTAGTTTTGAAAGTAGTCTCCACTTTTGCACCATTCTTCAGACCAATTTTTCTCATTTCAAATGAAGTTATTGTGCTAAACAACTGATCTCTAGTGTAGGTATTAAAATTTTCAACTTCCTCAATAGCATAAAAAATTTCACTATAAGAATCAGGAAGAGTTCTAAGAATTTTATAAATTCCACTTTAGGTTCTTTGACTTGTGCACCAAGACCTCTCATAGCACTTACCAGTTCATCAACCCTCTACATGTAACTTGTAATTGTTTCATCTTCAGTCATTCACAAAGTCTCAAATTATGTCTTCAATTTTGAAACTTAGCTTGTTTAACCTTATCATCTCCTTCATAAATACTTTCTAGCTTATCCCAAACTTCTTTAGCAGTTTTTAGATCCATAACTTTCACTAATTCAGTATGTGTAAGACTACTCAAAAGAACAAACCTTTCCTTACCATCTATTTCATAGGCTTTGATTTCATCACTTGTGCTTGTTCCATTCAAAGGTATGTTATATAAAATCTTTATTGCCTTAGTGACATCAAAACCAAGGTAAATCAAATAGCCTTCCATCTTCACTTTCTAGAATGCATAGTTTGTGCCATCAAACATAGGGATCTACTTCTTTCTCGCCATCCCAAATCTACCTCAAGTGGTTAAGCTTTTCTCCAAGGAAACCTTCTTTGATACCAATTTTTGAATGAACAAGATAACTAAGGGGGGGATGAATCAGTTGTATCAAATTAAAACATTAAAACTATCAATAGTAATCAGATCCACATGCATTCATTAAACCCTTAATATGTATAATGTTTAAACATGAAAAGCAAATAAAAAAAATTGAAACAACCAACACCATGCACAAAAGAACACCAGATTTACATGAAAAACCTTAGAAAGGAAAAACCATAGTGAGGATTAGATCACAATATAAGTAATTGAAAAACTAGTAGAAAAAGGCTCACTACCAAAACAGGATGCATTATCCAAAAAGGCTCACATCCTAGGATCACTACCAAAATAGAAAGAAGAAAGAAGATAAAATGTTACATAGAGAACACGATCTCAATGCAACAGAGAATCCACCACAACAACTTCAACAACACTTGAAATCTTCATGTCATCAAGATACCTCAACTCACTGCATTCGACAATCTTGTGTTATAGCTCACAATGCATTTCACACTTCTACACTTAATTTTGCATCACAACATTCAACTCTATTCCACACCTCATCTAGCATCAATTCACCTTGCATTTATACCATTCATAATAAAATCTTCAAGTTGACTACACTCACCTTAAGTATTCTTTACAAATTCAAAATAGGTCAACACTAAGCATTCCCACAGTGGATAGGAACAAAAAGTCGACCAATACAAAACTTAACTAGGACCCAAATTAACTCACACACCACGCTACACTTTCATTAATGCTTAAAAATCTTCAAATGTAGTGTAAAAACTAGGTTGGTTGTTACTTGTGCAAACATCATTAAACATTGAAGTACATGCTTCCTCAAATCCAAAGATGACTTGCAAACCACATACCACACTTCATCATGATCTATCTAATATTCCTCTACCATCCTCAAATTCATCAAAATCCTTCATAACAATTCATACCTTCAGAATGTACACACCTAGTACACTCAAACTACACTACCAAACACTGCAACTCTAAAATCCATCTTTCAGAGCAACAAACCATAAATCCTCTTGACATAGGAAATAGATAAACACCATCAACTTACCTTTAGAATCGTAAGACTTGAAGAGCAACTGCGAAGAAATGTGGAGCAAAAATATTTCTCCCAAACACCTCTATAAGAAACACTACAAAACCAGTTCACACACTGGTGAACATAACTTCCTCTGACCATCAATCCAGAAACCAAAATTATGGATATAGAAACTCTAAACACCTCTAACCAAAATATCCAAACTGCACAAGTAGATCTTCAACCTAGAATAAATGTGAAGCAAAACTAGAACACCTCTACAACACCTTGTTTCCATACTTTATCAATTTTATCAATATCCTCGACATCTAAACCATAACATAAGCTTATCAAAGTGAAACCAGAGGTTAAAACTAGTAACTTAACTGATGACAACATAATGCAATGAATCAAAGAAACAATCTCTCTCAACCACTACACAATTGTCAAACTATCACCAATGACAACACAAGCTTGTTGGCATCAATGACAACACCTTCATACTTGCAACAAGTAATTTAAATAAAGTACCCAATATTAAATGCGGGGAAATGGTTTTGTAATCTCATGGTTTTAGTCACATGGTTTTATGTAATACCACTTGATGGTTTTTTGGGAGCTTGCTTCTATAAAAGCAAACACATGGGTAGTTCTTTAAGGTTGGTCAGTTGATAGGTTAGCTCTTGTTAGCATTTTTGAGGGTTGAAGTATGGCATGGGATGTGTGGTTACATGCTTGTTCATATGGATTTCTTGTAGAGGGCTTGATGCTTCAATGGTGTTCATGGAAAGCTCTAAAGATAATTTGTAATCTTTATTGTTGAATAATACATGAGTCATTAATGCTTTTGGAGGTTGGGTTTTTCCCTCTTGATGTTTTTACCAGTACATCTTGTGTCATATTTGATGGTATGTTGTCTATTCTTTTGCATATGGATTCTGAATTCTTATTTGCATAGATTTCTATTTTTGGTTATATGGAAATTGTCATTAGATGGCTACAAGTTTCCTTTCATGTAACATTGAACTTTTACATAATATCGATGTGGATAAGTCTCTCATAAAACTTGATAATTTTTCTATTCATGGCTTTAATTATAATGTTGGTAGCAAATCATTGGGTACACTTATGCTACCCATTAAGGTAGGATCCATAATTTTTCCTACCCTTATCCATGGAATGTTTGATAATATTCCATATAATCTTCTTCTTGGAAGACCATGGATTCATGCCATGAAGGGATTCCCATCTACTCTTCATCGTACAATGAAGTTTGAATATAATAACAAGGTATATATAGTTAAAGTGGATGAATTTTTTTATTTACAAACTGAATCCAAACATAACATTCCCAACTCTGTTAGTACTATAATTCCATCTTCAAAATTTGAATCATTACCTTCTAATGATAATGATATGATGAATGTGCTCTTAGGTGATGAATGGGGGTCATTAGATTTTACACCTATTCTCATTAGGGAGTATAAAATATCACCATCAAAGCCTAAAGAGTTGAAGTTTATTTCAATAGCTTCAACACAATATTATCATTACTCCTCTCAAACTATAGATAATAATCAAAATAATGCTCCATTTTCAAGTGCATGTTTTGGTGAGCATTGGGGTTCATTAGATTCTACACCCCAAGTGGGACTACAAAATATCACAATCTAAAGCTAATAAATTTTTTGTTTCATTTGATCAATCTTTAACTACATCAAAAAAACCAAAAACATCGCCATCCCATGATGGCAATAGGGGCTCTTTATTTTTCATCACTTGTGTGTTGACAATATCTAACAAGGATCCTCCCAATCCTAACATTTAAACACCTAAAAATTATTTTCATTCTTGCAAAAGAATAAATTATTCTCATAATCATTTAAACAAGACTTCTCCTCATCCATCATAGTTAGAAAAATTTTGTGGGATTGGATTTAAAATTATGAGATTGGATTTAGAATTATTTCTAAAAGTGGATATAATGAAAACATAGAATAGGGATTCAAGGATAATGTGAAGTCTACGTTGTACCTTGATAAAAGGGGTTTAAGTTTCCAACTTTATCCTTCATCTACATCTCATCCTTTGTCATCTATTATATTTATAAACTCATATGGTAAGCAAGAAAACCTTTCTTCACAAGAGAAAGGGTTGTCTCCTACTCCCTATCCTCTATCTGAGTAAGAGAATATTTTTTTGAGGATTCTTAAATCCCACTTGATTACTCTTCCTCCTCCAAAATGTAATAAGTTTCATAAAAAATACTCTTCTTATGTATATCATCAAGTGCTTTTTTTTCTACCAATGAATATCAAGCATTGAACAATAAAATACAACTTCTTGATTGTGGTGTTATCACTCCTCCATGTGTTGATGCACCTATTCATTCTAAATAATAACCTCCCTTCTATAGTGTTGCTCCTTACTATGTGGAATTTCTAGCTTCATACATTTTTTAATGTCCATTCGTGGTGGTACAATCTTGTGTGTAACCATATTTCATGAATGGTAGCAACACAATAGTCTCTAGCATGGTTTTCCTTGACTATACACTTGGGGGGAAAGGATTACTAGTTTTGGAGGTATGCATCCTTCTTGAGGATCCTCTCTTCCCCTTTTTTTCCTTAAAATTTCATCAAAGTAAGTATGCTAACATTTCAAGGGGGCATATCACCCTATCCATTTTATTGGTGTCTTGTGAGATTTGAATTATTGGCATACCCCTTTGGTGATGGTGTTATTTATAATTCCCACTAAGGTTTGGTTACCAAATTTTTCCCCATGACGTTAAACATTAATGTGCTCCCTAAGGCATGATTTTCCAAAAAATCCACAACCCTAGCATAACGGGGTTTGCTATCCTATCAATTTGAACATTTTACATGAACACCTTATATAACACAACTTGCTAGGTAGTAGATCTATGTATCCTTGTGAGAACTTTTATCTATCATTTTAGCATTTTAGATGTGTATGTTTTTCATTTGATGGATGATGTTTGGTAATTGAGACAACCATACATATTGAGGTCTACTTACCTTGTTGAGTCAGATCTTTACTCTTTGTATACTAACATTTATATTGTTCTATGTGTGTGTTATTTTTCTTTATGTATGCCTTGTGTATTTTGTGTGCTTCATTCATGTATTTCACATGTTTTCTTAATGTATTCTATGTGTTTACCTCATGTATTCTTTGGATGATTCTTGTATTTTTTGTATACATTGTGTTTTCTTTATCAATTTTTTGTGTATTCTTTTATATGTACTCCATTTATTGCACTATGTATGATTGAATCTTTTCTTCTCTTGTGTGTGATTTATCTTTTTCGTGTTTGTCTTAACATTATGGATTGATGGGATCCTAAGTTGGGGGCTTTAGCACGGGCCTCAAATTGGTGTCATCTTATATCTTCAGTGTTTCGATAAAGGAATCTATTCCTTTAGTGTGAGCATGAATTTAATATCATAATCTCACTAAAGTGGGGGCTAAATGTAGTGTTGTAAATTGTTGACCCTAAATATTTCACACTACATAGAAACCCTATTTTTTCTATGGACCTAAATATATTAATAATTTATTTGTTTTGGGGCCAAATTGAGAAAATAAATTAAAATCCCCAACATCCCGACAAATTTAGGCAAAAAGCACCTAGTCAAGGGGGAGGGTGCACTTGACCTTAAAGGTGGCCTATTTTAAATTTAATGTTTTGGTGTTGGTTCTTGGATAATTAAAAAGGATCTGAGGTCCACCTATAACCAAAAATATCAATTGTGATGCATATATAAAAAAAAATTCTTGAACTCATTTCAACATTAGGAAGAATTATGACAAAGAACTTATTATGATCAATTATGTAGTATCATGAATATGTATTGAGTTATCCTCTACATGATAGCTACAACAACCTATTGTGTTTTGTGAACTAACTATTATCACCTGAATTTTGCACCCTGTTGAATATAAAATTCAACAATCCAGTGTAACATAGGAAGACCTCTAAAGATGTGGGTTTCTTGTAAACAAAGGTCAACCTACGGAGAAGTCTGGCTTCCTTTGTGTTATCACCTAAACTACTGATTCTGTAAAAGGAAAGGGAGAAGGAGAATGCATAAAAAATGAAAATTGAATCCTATGGTGATGCACCAAATTTGTTCAAAACATGAATAGCTGCTTAACACACAATTTTCAATCAACTAGTAAAAGCTTATGTGCACAACTCAATACTCATATGATATTGCATAAGTTTTTTATAAGAAAGCTACAACACATACAGTCCTAGAAGGATGAAAAATTATCCTCACAACTAAAACTGTTTGTATCACTAACATAACCTATAACCTGCAATATACACATCTTCTCTGTTTAAAAGTGCTATTAATGAGACAATTAACAAGGAATAAGTGAAACTCACATGTAAATTTATCAATCATTCAACACACTCAATGAAATAGATAACTAAGAAGGCAGAAGTTGCTTTCTTTATTGATCTCCAAAGGTGAAACTATACATACAATTATCTGTCAATGAGTTACAAAACTCAATATTCTCCTTTAAGGACTCTTAGAAGTCACAAAGTAGAAAAATATATCAGTCAGAACCCCTTACAAAAGAGGAAAAATTCCATATATACAAAAACTAAAAGCCTCGGCCCCTTTTTTTATTAGGGTTTTACAAAAATATCAGTTTCTAAGAAAGGTCGTAATTCTCGGATCTTGGAAATAAAAGCTAAATACCATTCAATGCATCTCAGAACTCCCCTCGCTGGGCAGAAAGATCACCCTTGTGGTAGTCTCAAATCTTTCACAACCATAGCATTTACTTCTGCCCCCCCCCCCCGTGTCCACCTTCGAACCTCCTTGTCGAGCTGCTTTCAATGCTCCTGAGGCTTCCTATCATTAATGTCTATCTGCCTTTGCCAATTGATATCCCAGTTGTCCCTACGATCTCCGCCCTTCTGTTTATCAATGACACCTCCTGGATATCGAACTAATTCGTCGCTTTATCTCAGAGCAGATCCACGTTTTCATTATGTTGATCTTCTTGACAGGGGGAAAACTACTACGGCTCTCCTGTAGCGTGCTTCGATTGGTCAAAAAGATGCTACATGGAATCACCATATGGTCAAAGGTCCTTTAGACAGAATCGCATGTCGGTGAAACACTAATCGTGTCTCCCCAATGCGATTAGACTCTTAAGTGGTTATCGGCATAGCTCATGATGATTGGTGAGACCACATAGCAAGTTTAAAAGTCATGCCAATGTCAAAAAACTGTCGCCCAGACCATCGGCAAGACCATCGTATTCAGGAAGACCTCACGGTGAGCCCCTAGGAATCATACCGATATCGCCATTTCGATGGGCAAGTTGGTCGCCATGGTAAGACTCTCCATTGTTAGCAGGACCTTAACGGGTTGGGAAGATGTCTCGCCGAGCTCAAGATCTTTAAACGAGCTCATTTCATATCGGCGAGACCCCACTGTGTCGGCAAGACCTCCTATCGATGATGCCTCCTCTCGTCGAGACCTCAAGCAATTGGCAGGACATCACTCTGATGGCCAGATGCTACACCGATGCCATCCATGTTAGCGAGACCCTTTGTTATCGGTGTGAGATCTCTACGAAAAATCACCTCCCCAAGCTCAAACATTTCTTCGAGATGTTGCAAGTCGGGAGACCTGAAATAAATCCCGTCATTAGACCAAGACCCTTCATCCTTCGGCAAGACCTCATGTTTTCGCCTAGCTCCCTCTTTTTTTTGGCAAGACCCCATCGAGTCGACAAGACATCTTGGCAATGCCATCTTGTTTTGGCAAGATCCCATCCTTCCTGTTCACAATGATCGACGAGACTATCGGTCTCCCCGACCTCAAAATGTTATACCGAAGGCACCTCTATGTCGACGAGACCTTCCCCATTCGGCCAAACCTCATGCCGAAGGAAATATCTATCACCGAGGGTTGCATCTTTCGGTGAGATTCCCACTCCGTCGCCAAGACATCTCATCGAGCTCCTATTTCTTCGATGAAATCTTTTCATTTCAGGGAGACTCCACTCGGTCGGGAAGACCTCATGTCGAATACCTTCTTCCTACCCAAGCTCACTTCATTTTGTTGTCGGGGAGACCACCACTAGTCAGCGAGACTTCTCGCCGAACTTGTTTCCTTCACCGAGACTGCTTCACCTCGGTGAGACCTCACCTCGATGGTGAAACCTTCCAGCGAAGCGCCCATACCGTTGCCGAGAGCTTGGCATGTCGGTAGGACATCTCTCCAAAGGTAAACACCTCTCCCCGATGTTGGCCTTGTGAGAAAATTTCAGCGTGACTCCCACCGATCAGGAATACTTCACTACAAGTGATAAGAGCTCATGGCGAAAGCACCCTCCATTGGCGAGACATCTTGGCGACCCCAAAACCTTTTGGCCAGACTGTGATTAATCGGCGAGACCTCTCAGCGAGGTCACAATCTTTTTTTGCGGGCTCAGACCATTTCGGGGAGACTTCATCCTGTCGGTGAGACCTTTTGCCAAAGAAAAAACACTTTTGGTGAACTGAGACCACTTCGGCAGGACTCTGCTTGGTTGCCGAGACATTACGGCGAAAGAAAATCATTCAGCTAGGAGTCTCCCCGATATCCACTTGCGAACAAACATTGGCAAGACTATCCGAGTCGGCCAGACCTCACAGTGAACTCCATGCATTATACTGAAACACCATCCTTCGACAAGACCTTATGTCCTTCAGCAAGACATCCCCCCAAGGCCACTTCTCTCACCGAGACCACCAGTAGTCGCGAAGACTTTATGCCGAAGGAAAAATCCTTCAGCGAGCTCGTTTCATCATTTGTCGCCAAGACCACCTTCGTTCACCGAGACATCACAGCGAGGCTCCTTCTTTCTTCGCGATGACACTTCTTTTCACCGAGACCTCACAACGAATGTGAACCCTTCTCCCTGACGCTAGCCCCATCAAGACTTCTCCCAGAAGACACCTTCATTCACTGAGACATCAGAATGTCAGCCAGACATCACCCCGAGTTCAACAGAGCTCAGACCTTCATTCGGGGAGACCACCAATGGTCGGCGAGTCCTCTCGCCGAGCTCCTACTATTTCAGAAAGACCCTGCTTAGTCGGCAAGACCCCTTGTCGAACTCAAAAACATTATATCTAAGGAACAATCCCTTCAGTGAGACTCCACTTGGTCGTCGGGACCTCAAGCCAATCACAAACCACTCTCCCCGACGTCGGCCTGGTGAATAACTATCGGTGTGACTTCTTTCTAGTGGAGAGATACATAAAAAATCCTGGCGACCATTGTATTCAACCAAATAGAGGGCACTGCTAGTCAGAAAGACAACAAGGGGGTCTTTTCGACTTTCTTCTCTGATGGATTTTATGCCAAAACTTATTGAGGCATACTTTTCAAATGAGCTCCTTGTGAAATTTCATCAGATGCATGACCTAACCCTCAATGCAAATATCCCATTTGGCCCTTATGAACATCTAAAACATAACTTATCCTGCCTGATTGAGCCCGTAGGTGAAAATTGGGTAACATTTTTGGCGACCTTTGCTGGATGTTTTCCTACTAAACATGGAAACCAGTAGCCAACTTGTCCATTGGGCATGGAGTCATTTGGAAAACTCAAAAAAAAATTCAAAAATAGTTCGCACATGGCTGCAACTCGCTTGAGACTCATAGAACACAACAGGTTTCCAAAATGACAAAACAGGAGAAACTGAAAAGAAGCAATTTACTGTGTTGGAACAGCACTTGGGGAAATTAAACAACAATCAAACCAAAGTATAGAAGCACTTATTGAAACATAAAACCTAACCTAATATGTACAATGGAGGAACTTATCAAACCTCAAAACAAGGCTTGAGGTGTATCCCATTGACTGGGATAGGAAGCACTTCACCTTCAGTTGTGGCCAGTTGGTAAGCATTATGTTCTTTGCAGTCTCTGATAATAAATAGACCCGTCCACATGTTGTCGAACTTGGTGTGATGGCTCGGCCTGCTTTTTAGAACATCCCATTTCAGCACAAGATCTCCCACCATGAAATCTCTTGATCTATTTTTCTTATCAAATGTTATCTTAGTCAGGATTTGTTGGTGTTCCATGTTCTTCATAGCCTTGTTTCTAGTTTCTTGTAATTCCATCAGTTGAGTATATCTCAAGGCAAGTGGGTCAGTCTACTCAAACAGGACTAGCTGACTAGCAATGTCCAAGGTGGGCAACTCAGTAGAGATAGACAATTTTGCTTCTTTACCGTATACCAACATGTAAGGCGAGTTCCCAATCACCTTCTTAGGGGTAATTATGTCTGCCCAAAGAGCAGTCTTTAGCTTAGCATCAATCCCTCTGACTGTTTTGAAGTGTCCTTTTGATAATGTTAATCAATTTTTTATTAGTGGACTCTCCAAGTCCGTTGCCCTAAGGATAATAGTTAGAACTTGTGTTCAAGTAAATGCCCAATCAGCAACCTTCAAACCAACAAATGCCAAGGCGTTGTCAGAAATTATAGAATCTGGGACTCTAAATTGGCAAACCATGTCTTCATAAAAATTCAACACTGCTGATTCATTGGCCTCCTTCAGAGGTAAAGCTTCTATCCATCGTGTAAAGTAATATGTTGTGATAATCCACTGATGGTCTACACTTGAGAGTGGGTTAATTGCCCCTATGAATTCAATTCCCCACTTCATAAACGGCTACTCTATCTGAATTGGTTGCAATGGAAAAGCAGCAAGCTTTTCTTTGCCTAAAAACAAGGCGCATTTGGAACATCTCCTGACATATGTATGTGCATCTTTGAACAAGTCAGGCCAATAATAGCCTGCTCTTAAAATCTTATAGGTTGTTGTCCTTGCAGCATAGTGACCCCCAGAAGGTCAGTCATGGAACTCCTGTAATATCTGATCCACTTGATCATTATTAACACACCTGCGCAGTACTCCATTGTGATCTTTCCTATACAACACATCATCAATCAACACAAAGGGAATAGACTGAAGTCGGTAGTACCTCCTCTTCATTCTATTTAGACTAGGTGGACATTCCCCAGTTCTCAAGAAATGTGACATTTCCTGCAACCAGCTGGTACCTTCATTCCCTGTTGTCCCAACATTAACCAAAACTGAGTCTCATTGATCCTCTACTATTGAAAATTCTTCATTAGCCAGTTGTTGGCATAAACCCTTACCGCTTACCAATTTAGTGACCTAGATATCCACATCATACTCCATAACTCTTATGATCCATCCAACCCATTTTTCACTTAAATCTTTGTTGAGTAAGAATTCCTTCATGCTGGAATGTGCCACTAGAAGAGGAATTTTGTTATGAGACAATAGATGTCTAAATTTCTTCAAAATTTTCACAACAGCCAGCACATGTTTTTCAATGAAGGTATACCTCTACTCATAGTCTTCCAGACCCCTGCTGAAAAAAGCAATGGGATGCTCCAACCCTTCTACATGTTTTTGCACCAAGATTGCAGAGATTACATCAAAACTACCAAAAGCATACAAGGTAAAATCCTTACTGAAATCTAGGTTGACTAATGTTGGGGCTGAAGCTAACGCCTCCTTGATCTTTTGAAAACTATCCCTTGCTTCTCGGGTCCATCTGAACTCTGCATTATTTTTTAACATACCCGTAAGGGGTTTTAGTAAGGTTGCTATATCAGGAAGAAATCTTCTAAAAAAATTAATACGACCAATGAAACTCTGAAGTCCTTTCTTATGCGGAGGTAAAGGCAGCTCTAAGATTGTTGCCACTCTTTTAGGATCCACTGTGATTCCCTTCCTAAATACTACATACCCAAGAAGATTTCCCTCATGGACAAAGAAAACACATTTCTTGGGGTTCAATGATATACCAAACTCCCAACAACATTCAAAAATTTGCCTCAAATGGTCCATGTGATCTGATGTCTTCTTGGAATAGACAGTGATGTCATCAAGATATACTAAGACAAACTTATACATTAAGTTGCTAAAGGCCATTGTGCCCCACTTTGTAGTGAAGGCAGTTTTAAATTGATCTTCTTCCCTTACCAAAATATGGTTATAACCAGAATACCCATCTAGTAAAGAAAAACGTTCAGAACTTGACATACATTGAAGAATCTGCTTCATAGACGGAAGAGGGTGCATGTCCTTTAACAAAGCTTTGTTCAAATCTTTGAATTCTACACATAATCTAAGCTCTCTATCTTTCTTCCTAACGGGAACTAGATTTGCAACCCAGCTAGTATGCTTGATGGGAAAGATAATCCCACTTTCTATAAGTCTAAAGACTTATTTCTGCATTAATGGTCCCAGTTTGGGATTAACTGGCCTCTGTTTCTGCCTTATGGGCTTGGCTGTTGGCTCCAATTCTATTGTATATCATGCAAGACGTGGATCAAATCCCTTCAAATCTCCATATTACCAGGTGAATATGTCAATGAATTCTTGGAATAATTACAGAAAAGACTGCTTTTCAATAGTAGTGTTTATTTTTCCTATCTTGAGACTTCTCTTGGGTGCAATTTCTAAGTCCTCGTAATGATCTTGTTGAACTAATAAGTTAGCTTTATTACTTTTAGCCTAATCATCAGAGTTGAAAATACTTTCTAAGGTGACCAAACCTTTAGGCAACTTGTTATTCTTCAATTGCAATACTTGGTCTCCATACTGCTATTTAATTCTCTCCTGATTTGATGCTGAGAACACGTCCTCTTCAAGCAGAAATTGCAGAATCTGCTCATCACTCTCAAAGACCTGCCAGTTAACATTGTTGTTTGGCACTGAAGGCCTAATAATAACCTCGATGTGCTACTGATTACACTCCTTCCTTACGTTGTTTGGAATGTCAAACTGAGCTCCCACAACTGTTAATCTATCAACATGTTGATTCTGATTTCTTGGAATTGAAATGATATTGAAAGCCTCAAAATCCTCAACGAGGTCCCAAACCCTATGCTCATACAATTTAAGAACATCATTTTTAACAGCATTCAGACCTCTAACTTGATTTACTATCAATTCACTATCCCCATGCACCTTCAAACACTTAATTCCACATTTCCTCGCCCATTCCAGTCCTTGAATAAGACCATATTCTGTTGTGTTATTAGTACATGAAAATGCAAACCTAAAGGCTGCATAATATCTTTTAGCTCTTGGGGAAACCAATAATGCACCCCCACCAGTGCCATGTCTACTCCTTGAACCATCAAAATACATTTCCCAGACTTCGTCTTGTTGGTCATAACCATTCACTAACCTCTTAACCAAGTTAGGCATTACTACATCAGCCTCTTGAAACATGTAGTTACCCATACCAGCATCTGACACCAAGTCACTTTCAGCACTAGAAGTTTGGCCTGTTGCCCACTCATCTAGAAGTATATTAGGAATATCATTGACAATAATGTGAGGATCAAAGATAGCAGCATGCTCATCTTGTTCAAAAATTATGCAATTGGCATTTATTGCACTAGGTACATAAAGTTCTATATTGTCTTTTGCAAGTAACTCAAACTTAATGGTTACCTTAGTTCCATACCTAGTACGGAACAACATGTGAGACTAGCCAGATGAAAGGTCTCCCCCTATTTTGGCTATGAACTCTCTTGACAAACATAACCCAAAATACGGAGGCAAATCTGCCACATAAATGTCTAGGGAAATTGAAAAATTAGGGCAAGCATGTAGAGTTAAGCTAGCATCTTTGAAAAGACCCACTGTATTAAAAGATGATCCATCCAGTTGGACTACTTCTTTCTCCAAAGGTTCATACTCTAAACCTAACTGATCAGCTACTTGCTTGGGCATCACAGAACAGGTAGCTCCATTATCTACCATACAATTGTGCACTAAATTTTTTCCAATAATCAATGAAACATAGAACAAAGGAGGTCTCACATTCTTACCTTGAATCGGTGATTTATCTTTGCTGTTGGGATCAGCAACTTTCCCTTGATCATCATTAGCCATCATGACCTTTTGGGAATCAGCAGCAACTTGCTCAGGATTCACATTTTAAGATATGCCTTTTTTAGTAGATCAGCCTATCCAGGAATGCTTAGGGAGTCCCACATGGTCATTTTCACTTTCATCTTCTTCATGTTGTCCACAATATTGTAAGGTAAAGTTGAAGGTACCTTCTGATGTACTTTAGCAGTGACTGGTTCTTTATCCTTGTGAGGCTGCTCATTGATTGGTAAGACAGTAGTTTTTTTTGGTGCATTCAGAATAGGTGTGGATGGTGCTTCCATGGTTGTAGACCCCTTTCTTTTATCAGTTGATTGCTCCACCTCTAGAGCTCTTTTCTTAGCTCGTGTATTGGCTGCAATTGTTGAATCAGAATTTACACCATAGAACTCTTCACTTTTCCAATTTAAAAATGCAATCTCATTAGAATGTATATCCAGTTGTTGTTCAGGTGTATTAGCAGGTGCATCTGGCTATGAACTCTGGATAAGAACAGTCCTTCTAAGGGTTCTCCCTCTTCTTCCTAGAGGAGATAAATGAAAAACTCTACAGCTTTTGAACTTCTAGTTTCTATTTTTCTCATATAAATAAACACATGGATCCTTTCCTCCACACAGAGTCACCAGATATGCTTAAAAAATGACCTCTAAAAGGCTATTAGCTCATTGTCAGCACATCAAAATAGCAAGGCCTAAGAATTTTACTTCTAAATCTGTCCCACCCAGCATGCCAAAATTATTATCACCTAAATTTTTCACCCCTCTTGAATATAAAATTCAATAATCTAGTGTAACATAGGAAGACCTCTAAAGATGTGGGTTTCTTGTAAATAGAGGACAACCTACTGAGAAGGCCAGCTTCCTTTGTGTTATCACCTAAACTATTGATTCTGTAAAAGGAAAGGGAGAAGGAGAATGCATAAAAAATGAAAATTAAATCCTATGGTGATGCACCAAATTTGTTCAAAACATGAACAGCTGCTTAACACACAATTTTCAATCAACTAGTAAAAGTGTTGATGCACAACTCAATACTCATATGATATTGCATAAGTTTTTTATAAGAAAGCTAACACATACAGTCCTAGAAGGATGATGTTTCCTCACAACTAAAATTATTTGTATCACTAACATAACCTATAACCTACAATATACACATCTCCTCTGCTTAAAAGTGTTATTAATGAGACAATTAACAAGGAATAAGAAACTCACATGTAAATTTATCAATCATTCAACACACTCAATGAAACAGATAACTGAGAAGGCAGAAGTTGCTTTCTTTATTGATCTCCACAGGTGAAACTGTACATACAATTGTCTATCAATGAGTTACAAAACTCAATATTCTCCTTTAAGGACTCTCAGAAGTCACAAAGCAGAAAAATATATTAGTCAGAACCCCATACAAAAGAGGAAAATTTCCATATATAAGAAAACTAAAAGCCTCGGCCCCTTTCTTTTTTTTAGGGTTTTACAAAAATATCAGTTTCTAAGAAAGGTCGACCCTCAGATCTTTTGGAAATAAAGCTAATGCATTCAATGTGCATCCTTCGTGTCCCTGACGGTGTGAAAGATCACCCTTAGGAGAAGTCCTCAGATCTTTCTGCAACCATAGCATTTACTTCCAACCCCCCCTATGTCTCCACCTTCGAACCTCCTTGTCAAGCTGCTTTGAATGCTCCTGAGGCTCCTATCATTAATGTTCATCTCGCCTTCCCAGTTGATACATCCTAGCTGTCCCCGCGGTCTCCTCGTATTCTCTTTATCAATGACACCTCATGGATAAAACTGATTCGGCCGCTTTATCTTGAGCAAATCCATATTTTTTCATTACGTTGTCTTCTGATGGGTTCAAACTGTTACTGCTCTCTTGTAGCTTCCTCCGATTGCTCGAACGGATGCTACATAGAATCGCCATATGGTCGAGGTCCTTTCAGATAGAATCGCATGTGGTGAGACACTAATCGTCTCCCCCATGCGATTAGACTCTTCAGCGGTTATCGGCATAACTCATAATGATCTGCAAGACCACATAGCGAGTTTAAAAGTCATGTCGATGTCAAAAACTGTCACCCAGACCATCGGCAAGACCATTCGCATTCGAGAAGACCTCACGGTGAGCCCCTAGGAATCATACTGATATCGCCATTTCGATGGGCAAGCTAGTCGCCATGGCAAGACTCTCCATTGTCGGCAGGACCTTAACGAGTCAGGAAGATGTCTCATCGAGCTCAAGATCTTTGGATGAGCTCATTTCATATCGGTGAGACCCCACTGTGTTGGTAAGACCTCCCATCGATGATGCCTCGTCTTGTCGAGACTTCAAGCAATCGGCAGGACATTACCCTGACGGCCAGATGCTATACCGATGCCATCCATGTCAGGGAGACCCTTTGTTATTGGTGAGCTCTCTTAGCAAAAACAAATCACCTCCCCAAGCTCAAACATTTCTTTTGGTGAGATGCTAGAAAGTCGGGGAGACCTTATGCTAAAGTCCTATCATTAGACCGAGACCCTTCATCCTTCGGCAGGACCTCATGTTTTCGCCGAGTTCCCTTTTTTTTTTTTTTTGGAAAGACCCCATCGGGTCAGCGAGACTTCTTCCCGACCTCAAAATGTTATACCAAAGGCACCTCTCTATCAGCAGGACCTTCCACATTCGGCCAAACCTCATGCCGAAGGCAATATCTATCGCCGAGGGTTCCATCTTTCATTGAGATTCCCACTCCGTCACCGAGACATCTCCCCGAGCTCCTATTTCTTCGATGAACTCTTTTCATTTTGGGGAGACTTCGCTCGGTCGGGAAGACCTCATGTCGAATACCTTCTTCCTGCCTGAGCTCACTTCATTCTCTTGTCGGGAATACCACCACTAGTTGGCAAGACCTCTAGTCGAGCTTGTTTCCTTCGCCGAGACCACTTCACCTCGGTGAGACCTCACCCCGACGGTGAAACCTTACATCGAATCCCCCCATACCATTGCCAAGAGCTTGGCCTGTCAGTAGGACATCTCTCCGAAGGTAAATACCTCTCCCCGATGCTAGCCTTGTGAGAAACTTTCGGTGTGACTCCCACCGGTCGGGAAGACTGCACAGCGAGCAGCAAGAGCTCATGGTGAAAGAACCCTCTGTCGGTGAGACATCTTGACAACCCCTAAACCTTTTGGCAAGACTACGATTAATCGGTGAGACCTCTCGGCAAGGTCACAATCTTTTGGTGGGCTCAAACCATTTCGGGGAGACTTCATCTTGTCGGTGAGACCTTCTGCCGAAGGAAAAACACTTTTGGCGAGCTGAGACCACTTCGGCAGGAATCTGCTTGGTCGCCGAGACATTACGTTGAAAGCAAATCATTCAAGCAAGATTCTCCCTGATATCCACTTGTGAACAAACATCGGCAAGACTATATGGGTCAGTCCGACCTCACAGCGAACTCCATGCATTATACCAAAACACCATCCTTCGAAAAGACCTTACGTCCTTCGGCAGGACATCCCCCCGAGGCCACCTCTCTCATCGAGACCACCAGTAGTCGCGAAGACTTCATGCCGAAGGAAAAATCCTTCGACGAGCTCGTTTCATCATATTTTTCTAGGACCACCTTCGTTCGCCAAGACATCACAGCAAGGCTCCTTCTTTCTTCATGATGACACTTCTTTTTGCTGAGACCTCTCAACGAATGTGAACCCTTCTCCCCAACACTAGCCCCGTGAAGACTTCTCCCAGAAGACACCTCCATTCGCCGAGACATCAGCATGTCGGCTAGAATTCACCCTGAGTTCAACAGAGCTCAGACCTTCATTCAGGGAGACCACCAATGGTCGGCGAGACCTCTCACCGAGCTCCTCCTATTTTGGCGAGACCCTGCTTAGTCGGCAAGACCCCTCGCCGAAATCAAAAACATTATATTGAAGGAACAATCCCTTCGGTGAGACTCCACTTGGTCGCCGAGACCTCAAGCCAAACACAAACCACTCTCCCCGATGTCGGCCTGGTGAATAACTATCGGTGTGACTTCTTTCTAGTGGAGAGATACATAAAAACTCCTGGCGACCCGAATGTCCTTGCGACCGGTGTATTCAAACAAATAGAGGGCACTGCTAGTCAGTAAGACAACAGGGGGTCTTTTCAACTTTCTTCTCTAATGGATTTTATGCCAAAACTAATTGAGGCATACTTTTCAAATGAGCTCCTTGTGAAATGTCATCAGATGCATGATCTAACCCTCGATGCAAATATCCCATTTGGCCCTTATGAACATCTGAAACATAACTTATCCTGCCTGATTGAGCTCGTAGGTGAAAATTGGGTAATACTAACCTCTTGTAAGTCTTCAATAAATTCAAGCATCCATCAAACAACCTTTGGTGGAAACTTATGGTGTGAACATTACTTTGAGAAGGGTTTCATACCTAAGGTAATATTCTCCATTTTCATTTGTCATTTAAGTCAATTATTATTATTTGGCCTCTGCCCGACCTAGGGTAATCCCTCTTGATCATCATTATTTTTTTTCATGGAGGTGGAAACACCAAACATGGTTTGACTTAGGAAATCCCCAATACAACACAACCTTTCCCTCTCTTTTCATGTGTGCAGGTCAGATCTAGAAGTTTCATCAACAGACAACTACAAGAAAATACATAGTAGACTATAACCTGTTATATGAATTTTGAAAACCCTAAAATGTAGCATCTTTGGTCAAGCGATCCCTTTCCCTTGAGCCTCAAATTCAAGATCAAATTTTAAGTGTGGGTTCCTCTCTATCTTTACTTCTCAAATCTGTAATTGTTTTGTCAATTTTTAGTTTTTTTGTTTGATGAATTACATTTTTAAAAATATGTTATTTACATGAGTAGGAATTGTTGAAACGTAAAATATTTCAAATAAATTTATTTTTTGGTAAATTGGCCTCAAAGTGGTGCTACATATGCATTTAGCCAACAATTTTACTAGGAAAATTTGTGCACATATCTAACTTAGCTAGAATGAATCCTACTACATCATATTTTTGACAAAAAATATTTTTTAGTCAGAAACACTTAAATTCACTTGTTCTAATAAATTGTTCAAAGTGTGACACAAATTTGTACTTTTATGATGTAGTTATTTTCTATATCATGGTTAATCATATTTTCATTTCAAAAAAATTGCACTTTTATCTTTTAGATATTATCAAAATATTGGTTACCATGGAGGTTAGAAGATCGAAACAGGGGTTTGACTAAGGCAATCCCATTAAACAACCACCCAAAAACATTTTTTTTATTTTTTATCTTGTTTGCAAATTTTCCATTAAAGAGGAAAGATCATTGGGTGATATATCTTAGATAAACTCTCTTCTTGAATATTTAGCACTTTCCTTTGGATAGTTAAATAGATATTTTTTCATCATTTTTACCATTTTTCAACATTGTGTGTGCTTTAAAATTTGTCTTTTCTATTATATACATATAGGCACCCTTTTTGGACTTGACTATACTTTTCATCATGCATGTGGACTAGACGACAGTGTGACATGAGGGCATTTGTGTGACATGCTAGTTTCAAAGATAGAGGCTTCCTAAAAGGCACTATAAGTTCCTTGCGATCATTATTTTCCATTTTTATTGGAATAAACTTATAATTTATCTTATGTATTTGAGAGATATTTTTACTAGTCTACATTGTAGTTGAACATTTTATGTTGTGAATTTAAAATTTTCAATTAACTTATTAACTCTATTTAAAAGGGATAATCATAAAATTAATAACTTTGTATAAAATAGATAATCATAATAGTTTTAATAAGTTTAAAGTTGTCAATTCATCCTAATGTAATAGGTGGGATTACTCTCAAACGAGCTTAGTTTTCTTTTGTAAAATTCACATTTCATTTCTTACAAATGACTTTCTAAGGATGATTACAGAAGCTTGAAAAATAAAGGGAATGTTTACAAATGGAAAGAAGTTCCCATGATCAATCCATTTCCATCATAAATGATCTAACCAACCTAGCTTATGAAGAAATCACTACCTATAGCACTAGGTATTTTTCCATTGGATTTTTTAACTAGAGGCTTAATAGAAAGTGTCAAAGAAATTAATAGACTATTTAACATTATTTTCATCCTCAATGTGGGTGAGGAATCAATCATCAATAAAATGACCATTGACCAACTAGTTGGAAGAATTGGGAAGAGTGTTCCAATTAACCAAGGTTTGATAAAATGCATGGGCCAATAAGTTGCAAGCACATAAAGAGATGGAGCAAGAAGACATCCTTGATGAATGAACTAGAAAATACCAAATAGTTTGGATTGATGACCATAAATGGTAATATAAGCTAAGACATCAACAAACAACATTTGTATATTGATGACCATAAATGGTAATATAAGCTAAGACATCAACAAACAACATTTGCATAAAATAAATAAATCAAGGTATAAATCCAAGTTTGAAGTATGAAAATATTAAAAGGCCAATCAAGACAATCATAAGCCTTAGAAAAAACAATTTTAGTAAAAATACCAAATTGTTAAGAATGTCAAGCCCATTCTATTTCTTTCCAAAGAAAAATTATGTTATCCAAAATAAATATAGATTTGGTGAAGGATTAATCTAGGGTGGACTAGTTGAGGAAGAGGAGGCTTGAGATTAAGATCCAAATCCTTAGAAGTAATATTGTTTAAGGCATTCAACAAAGTGATAGGATATCAATTGCATATTTCTTCAAGGTTACCAACTTTAGGTGAAAATTTTATATTTTCTTTGTTGATTAAATTTCCTTAATATTTTTTATGAAAATAATTTGTATAATTCATAAGGATATGTTTCCAAACCAAGATTTTTGTTGTTATATATTACAAAAATAGCTTCCTATAAATCTTATTCAATGAGAAGTTAATCGTAAAGAATTATTTGGGAATTAGATATATGATAAGGAAAACACATTTAGGCACTACTACAAAGTATTTTATCAAGCTAGATTATAATATTGAATAATAAAAACTCACTCATAGTGCTAGAAAAAAGCTTATAAAATGTCAAGAAGATCATTAAATAGTTATTACTCTTCCCTAATTTTCTTAGTGGTTTTACATGTATGACATAAACATAGAGCTCAAAATCATTCTTTTGAGACCTTTTCTCCTATCTTTAGCCAATGACGATGATCTTTTATTTGGGTTACATCTATATTATGAGCATCTGCAACCTACTTCTAGTAATAGAGTTGAGCCACTTGAAACTAAGAAGTTCTAAATCAAATATTTTGACTTCCAAAGTAGTAGTGGCTTGGTGGATCTCAAATGTGGTGGTTGTAAGGAAAGATAAGGTGCGGAACTAACTCTCCTAACGTCAAAACCTCAGGGAAGAATGCAGAGGTGACTTTAAATTTTCAATTACAGACCAATTAAGATACTCATGAAAGAATTAACAGAAACAGATAAATTAACATACCTAGATGAACACTAGATTTATTTGGGAAAACCCTTACGGGAGAAAAACCCACCACACCAAGAAAAACCCCTTTGTATTACAGTAAACAAATTACATACAGAATACGGGCTTCACTCTCTGATGTCAAATTACAACAGCAGATTCAAATCAACCTTGTATAGAACATCTCATTTACAAGACACTCTTAATTGAATTCACACTAATCACACACCCCACTGTTTTCTCAGAACCAATCATCATCTTTAATCTCTGAGTATATCCATGTCGCTCATGGTCTGTTGATCTTACTCACAGAAGTGGTCACAAGAGTCCAACTGCTAGTGGTTCCCATTCTGCTTCTCTGATTGGTCAAAGACACCACACATAAGACAGTCTTCCAATCGATCAAAGCATTCAAATAGTATTTGCATGTCGGTGAGACACTAACCATGTCTCCCCGATGCCACAAAGCCCAACTGTCGATATCGGCCAAAGTCATCACCTTCAGCAAGACATTATATTGAACGCAAATACATCTTGTGAATCTCTATTAGCAAGAGTTCTCCTATCACTAAGAGTCTCATAGATCTTTATGTCATACAGATATTCAATGAGAAAATTTGTTGGCGAGACAAGCCATGTCGCTAAGACTTCATACCGACGATCATCACATGTAGCGCTATCGGCAAGACCATTGCTATCGGCAAGAGGTCATACCAATATTCATATCAAACATAGAATAGTCAGAGAGACTACCGCTTTCGCCAAGAGGTCACACCCAAGTAATATACCCATCGGCGAGACTTACATCCGTCGCCAAGAGTTCTTACCGAGCCTCCATGCCTCTCCCCAATGACTCTGAGTGTAATGTTGTCGGCGAGACATATCATATCGTTGAGATGTCATACTGACGATAAACACATGTAGCTCTATCGGTAAGACTACCGCTATCGATGAGACATCATACTGAAGCAAACCTTTTGGCCAAGAGTCTCCCTGATGACTTCGAGTGTATAACCAAACCGTTGACCAAAGATCTCCCCGAGCGGAGAGAGATAGAAATGTCACAGCGACAGCTCCAGTTGGCAAGACAGCAGCAATGTCTCGGTGACATGAGAATTCCACAAGGTTACACAATTGCTAGTCGGCCAGACAGTAAGAATCTCACACCGAATTTTCTCTTATAGGAGTTTCATGCTAGTAAGATTGAGGCACGTTTTCCAACAATTTCCCACTTGACTAAGATCTTACTGACACCTCTAGAGCACAACAAATAACTATTGAAATTCATGGGCACTTAGGCCCATCAAACTAGCACACCACCTGAACTTGTCTGTGCTCACTAGCTTCATCAATGCATCTGTAACATTCTCCAGAGTATCCACTTTTTCTAAAGAGACCTTTCCATCCTCCACCATATCTCGTACAAAATGATACTGCACATCTATATGTTTCATCCTAGCATGGAAAGTAGGATTCTTCACCAAACAAATAGCACTCTGACTGTCACAGTAAGTTGTTATTTGCCCTACATCAAAACCAATGGTAGAACACAAACGTTTTAACCAAATTGCTTCTTTATAGGCATGTGTTGCTGCCATGTATTCTGCCTCTGTAGTGGACAAAGACTATACCTACCACTTACTCATCCAACTCACTACACCACCATTCATCATGAAAATATATCCACTGGTGGATCTTCTGCTGTCAATGTCCCCTACCCAATCAGAATCCACATAGCCTCGAATATTGAGATTCCTCTATGATTCAAACCAAGTTGCCATGGTAACACAATGCATATTCTAAAGTACCCTTCAATATTTGAATACTCTCTTCACAGCATCCCAATGTGTCCTTCCAGGATTAGCCATAAACCGACTAAGTACTCCCACTGCTTTGGAAATGTCTAGCCTTGTACAGACCATTGCATACATTAGACTGCCAACCGCACTAGCATAAGGCACATTGGTCATGTCCTCCATCTCAATGGGATATTTTGGACAGTCTTCAATAGATAGCTTTGTTCCCTACAAAACTGGAACAACTAGTTGCTTGTAATCAGTCATACAAAATCTCTCTAGAATAGTCTTAATATACTTACTTTGACTGAAGCCAAAGATTTCTACTATTTCTATCCTTGGTTATTTCCATTCCCAGAATATACCTAGCTGCACCAAGATCTTTCATTTGAACTTTGCAGACAACTGAGACTTAAGATCAGAAATCATTAACTTACTATTGCCTATGAACAGCATATCATCAACATAGAGAGCAATAACAAGAACTCAATCACTTTTAGATTTGTAATACACACAATGATCAGATTTTGATCTTACAAATCCCAATGACAAAACAAAAGTGTCAAATTTTTGGTACCACATTCTAGGAGACTGCTTTAATCCATACAGATATTTTTTTAACTTGCAAACCAGTTTTTCTTTACCTTTCTCCACAAAGTGCTCAAGCTGGGACATATAAATCTCTTCTTCAAGATCACCATGAAGAAATGTTTGTCTTCACATCCATTGTTCAACCTCTAAGTCATACGCTACTGCAAGTGACAAAATAAATTGATAGATGTCAGCTTAGCTACTGGAGAAAAAATTTCTCCATAATCAATTCCCTCTACCTGGGAATAACCCTTCACAACCAACCTCACCTTATACTTTTCACTCCCATCCAAGACTTATTTTCTTTTTAAATACCCATTTTCCGCCCACAGCTTTTCTGCCTTCAGGAAAGGGCACCAAACTCCAAGTATCATTTTTTTCTAATGATTCCATTTCTTCATTCATGGATTCCAACCAAGAGTTTGAATCAGACATTCTAAATGCCTCTTTCATAGTCCTAGGCTCATCAATGCTAGAAATTAAAGCATAGGCACAAGTAGAATCTATCAAAGAAAACCCATACCTATCAGGTTGCTTTCTTTCACAAGTTGACCTCCTCACTTGTTGAGGTTGAGGTTGTTCTTCTTCTTTAGAACTCTCAGAACTGCTTGAGCTCTCCTCAGTTTCAGGTACATTTTGAATTTTCAATTCCTCTTTATTTGGTGTCAAAGGAATTTCAACTACATCCCTTTTGTTTTCTGATTTTGTCTTGACTGCAAATCCAAGGTAGAAGGCTTAGCTCATGAAAGATAACACTTCTTTGTATAGAACCTTATTCGTATCAGGACTCCAAAGCTTGTATACTTTTATGCCAGCACTATAACCAATAAAAGTACATTTGACAGCCTTGTTTTCTAATTTAGATCTTTTCTCATATAGTACATATGCATATGCCTCACAGCCAAAGACTCGAATGTGTTTCAAAGAGGGCTTCTTTCGAGACCATGCTTCCAAAGGTGTTTTCTCAACAAGAGCAAAATTCAAAGAACGGTTTATCAAGTAACATGTTGTTGCAACTGCCTTAGCCCAGAACTTCTCCTCCAAGCCAGCATTTCTCAACATACTTTGTGCTCTTTCCATCACTGTCATGTTGAACCTTTATGCAACTCCATTTTGCTGCAGAGTGTAAGGTGTAGTTTTATGTCTTTTAATCCCATGATCTTTACAGTACCTCTCGAAATCATCAAAACAAAACTCACCGCCATTATCAGTCCTTAAACATTTTATTTTTCTTCCAGTCTAATTTTCTACAAGGTTTTTAAATTCCTTAAACCGACTGAACACTTTTGATTTACTTTTCAAAAAATAAACAAATGCTCTTCTTGAATAATCATCAATGAACGATACATAATACCTTGACTTAGACAAAGAAGGAACATTCACTAGACCAAAAACATCAGAATGAATGTAATCAAGTAAACCAGAAGATTTGTGAGGACTGGAGTAAAATGAACACGGTGTTGTTTACCATATATACAATGTTCACAAAACTTGAATTCGAGGTTACAATCATCAAGCCCCTCAACCAAGTTTTTAAACCTTTTTCTCCAATATGGCCAATCCTATGATGCCAGAGCATAGTCTTTTCTACTGGAAGTTTAACTTCCATAGAGTTTACACCATCAAGAACTTTTTCCTCTTTTCCTCCATGAGTAGCTTTCTGTGACTTTACAGAGACACTATTGCATTGTACAACATGTGCATCCAGCTTATACAAGGTACCAATTCGAGCACCCCTTTCTAGCACCATAGAGCCTCTAGTCATCTTGCAACCATTTCCAAAGAACGTGACTTGCACTCCAATATCATTTAGCTTACTATCAGAAAGTAAATTCTGAGCTAGACCTGGTATATGCATTACATCATTGATTCCCTTCACTCTTCCATTAGGGAATTGAATCCTAACTCTTCCACGGCCAACTATTTCCAAAGATGAATCACTCAAGCCAAATACACCTTTCCACCATCATAATTTTCATACTTCGTGAACCAGTCTCTATGAGATGTCATGTGGAAATATGCTCCAGAATCAATCATCCAGACATCATATGATGCCTTCATAGCCAAGGCTGCAATGAAGGCGTATGCATCACTCTGAGAAGAATCATAGTCGAAGGAATTCTTTTTCTTCTTCTTTTTCTCCTCTTTACAATCCTTTCGGACATGACCAAGTTGCCCACAATTCTTGCACTTCACCTTGGACTTCTTTCCAGGAGACTTTGATCTCCCTTCTAATTTGTATTTGGACTTCTTGTCCTTCTTGCCTTTTTCTTTCGATCTTCCTCTAATAGCAAGAGCCTCCTTCACCATCTCAGAAGATTTCCTTCTCATCTCTTCTGATAACAAAGAAGCAACAACATCTTCCATCTCAAAAGTGGATGTCGTACTCCCAATAGCCATCACCAGGTGATCCCAAGAATCTGGAAAAGAACATAATAACATCATATAGTGATCTTCTTCATCAATCTTCACACCCACAGATGCTAACTGAGCAATCAGCATGTTGAAAGTGTTTAAATGATCAACAACAGACCCTCCCTCCTGCATTCTCAAAGTGTACAGTTTCTTCCTCAAGAACAATTTATTCACCAAGGACTTTCCCTGATAAATAGCTTCCAGTCTTTTCCACAAGGAAGAACAATCTTTTCTTCATGAACATTCAGAAGAACAGAGTCTGCTAAACAGAGCCTTATTAGCCCCTTTGATTTTCTATCTGCAAGGTCCCAATCTTCCTGCTTCATGCCTATAGGCTTCGATCCAGACACAGCAATCCAAAGATCACGATCAACCAACAAATCTTCCATTTTAAGTGTCCACAACTCAAAATTGCTACCATTGAATTTCTCAATTTCAATCTTTCCTGATGCACTTGCCATCTTAACCTATAATTCAAATTACCAAAACTTCTACAAGACTCCCACTGAAATAGAATTGATACAAAAAACCCAACGTACCCACAAGGATAACACAACTGGCCAGGCTCTGATACCACTTGTAAGGAAAGCTAAGGTGTGAAACTAACTCTCCTAACGTCAAAACCTTGGGGAAGAATGCAAAGGTGACTTTAAATTTTCAATTATAGACCAATTAAGATACTCGTGAAAGAATTAACAAAAATAGAGAAATTAACATACACAGATGAACACCATATTTACGTGGGAAAACCCTTACGGGAGAAAAACCCACCACACCAAGAAAAACACCTTTGTATTAAAGTAAACAAATTACATATAGAATACGGGCTTCACTCTCTGATGTCAAATTACAGCAGCAGATTCAAATCAACCTTGTACAGAACATCTCATTTACAAGACACTCTTAATTGAATTCACACTTATCACATACCTAGGCACTATTTTCTCAGAACCAATCATCATCTTCAATCTCTGAGTATATCCATGTCGCTCATGGTCTGTTGATCTTCCTCACAAAAATAGTCACAACAGTCCAACTGCTAGCAATTCCCATTATGCTTCTCTAATTGGTCGAAGACACCACACGTAGGACAGTCTTCCAATCGGTCAAAGCATTCAAACAGTATTCGCATGTCGGTGAGACACTAACCGTGTCTCCCCGATGCCACAAAGCCCAATTGTCGATATCGGCCAGAGTCATCACCTTCGGCAAGACATTATATCGAACGCAAATACATCTTGTAAATCTTTATCGGCAAGAGTTCTCCTATCACCAAGAGTCTCATAGATCTTTATGTCATACAGATATTCAACGAGCAAAGTTGTCGGTGAGACAAGCCACATCGCTAAGACTTCATACAAATGTTCATCACATGTAGCGCTATCGGTAAGACCATCGCTATCAGCGAGAAGTCATACTAATATTCATATCGAACATAGAACAGTCAGAGAGATTACCGCTTTCACCAAGAGGTCACACCCAAGAAATATACCCATCGGTGAGACTTACATCTCTCACCAAGAGTTCTTACCGAGCCTCCATGCCTCTCCCCGATGACTCCGAGTGTAATGTTGTCGGTGAGACATATCATATCACTGAGATGTCATACCGACGATAAACACATGTAGCTCTATCGGTAAGACTACCGCTATCGATAAGACATCATACCGAAGCAAACCTTTCAACCAAGAGTCTCCTTGATGACTTCGAGTGTATAACCAAACCATCAGGCAGAGATCTCCCCGAGCGGAGAGAGATAGAAATTTCACAGTGATAGAAATGTCATAGTGATAGCTCCAGTCGGCAAGATAGTAGCAATGTCTTGGCGACATGAGCATTCCAAAAGGTTACACAACTGCTAGTTGGCTAGAGAGTAAGAATTTCACATCGACTTTGCTCTTACAGGAGTTTCATGCCAGTAAGATTGAGGCACATTTTCCAACATTGGCCTTGTATGATTTGTTGTGGAACTAGTCCAACGAATACCCATGATTGTGGAGGAATTGATAAGTATGTATGATGACATTATTCCACTAGGCTATCCATTTGGTTCCATGCTTAGGATGTGGTTCTGAATTCCAAACATATTGAATGTGCATTATCATAGTCTTGTGATTAATCAAAGAGATGTTTAGAAATAATCGAGTCTTCATGGCCTTGGGTTTAGAAAATTTCCACTCAATTCAAGTTTTTATTAGAAAGTGGTCTAAAAGGATAACATTTGACAAAGGCTCCACTAGCATAGAGTAATAGATGGAAAGGGAAAAAAAATTGAGTTGACATAAGGGCTCAATCTAAAAAATTGAGTACTCTATACTTGGAGCTTCTCTAAGTTTACTCCAATTGTACCATTTTATATGATATTAGCACCTACAACCAAGATTGGGATCAAAACATCCTAATTTATTATACACAAAGAATTAAGCCTCTCTTTCACTAGTTGTACATTGTATAGACAAGGCCCCACATTTATCATAGGTCATTTTAATCATATTAAAATCCTCACATAAACCAATTGGAGGCAAGAATTGAACTAACAATCCATCTCCAAAGTTTGGATCTTTAAATAGAATCATTCAAAGCATAAACAGTAATGACTAGAAAGGAATAATTATTAATGTTGAAAAGAGCCCGCAATGTTTAGTTGGTACGTTCACATCTTTAGTCAACTAAGTATTTATGCAACATAGGAGAGGGAAAGGTGACAACACCGCCTTGACCTATTTTATGGTTGTTACAAATAACTAAAAGACCGAATGGCATAGAAAGTTATAGAAAATAAGAGAACATAAATATTAACCTCTTATAGAAAGAGAAGGTCTAAAATTAAAAATCATAGTTGATCATCTCAAATAGAATAATTTTCAGAGAGATTGATTAGACCTCAAATATTATAGCAGGCATGATTCATAAATGATCCAAAGTCATCTCCTTGTTATCCAACTCATCAAGAATAGAATAACTACTTTGTAGAAGAGCTTCATGGAATAAAAAATCTTATATGAAAGTTAAGATGGATTTATTGCAATTTCTCTTGTACATATTATCCCTCTTCCAAATGCCTTGATGGGATATGGAACTTATATTTCTAGCTAGAGGAGGGGAACCATGTTTAGCAATTTTGATTGGTGGCTAAGACAACAATGAAACTTCTAGTGGAACTCTCACAAATATTTCCTCCCCAAAAGAGATGTCATATTTTATTAGATCTAGAGGTTTTAAAATATTTTCCAAAGCTTTAATCCCTTATCTTGAAGAAGGCTTGGGGGAAGGACCACTATTGCTAGAATTTTTGGCTTTTCAACTAACAAATGTAAGCCACCCTTCTTTTGTTTTGGTAGGAAGTGGCAAGCCAGAGTTGGGTTGTGTGGAAGATTTAGGGTGGGGAGAAGCCAAGAGGATAAGCTAAATCTTTTGTTTAAAATATTGATAATAATATAACAAGCATTTGGAAAATTCAAGTAAAGAATACATTATACATATGTCTCTTGTCCAATTTGGATCTTTGTGGTCTGCTTTGAAGCTTTGAAGAGGTCCACCTCAACACAACCTCATCATTGAGGACAAGTTGAATAGAATAATTCACATTTAACACAAACCACAAAATCTAAAGAGGAAGTTATTTCTCTCAAAAAATTCTAGCATGGTAAGGGTAACCAAAGGAACTCAACCTAAAAAAGAACCCAAAGATTCTTTTCATTGAAGATGGAAAACTCCCAAACTTCCAAGGTTTGAAAACCAACAAAGAAGAATTAAGAAACCAAGAGCCATGACTAAGAATAGCCTCAACTTGGTTAGTTCTAGAAAAATAAAAAATAAAGAAACTTTTAGTAAGATTCTACATAGGTTCAAGGTGAATCCCTTGTGAGACCCAGGCTTTGTTGACCTAGTCTTTGAGCATCCTTTCAAGGGGTAGCCTTCCCATAAAAGACCTTATCAAGATAAATTTTTCTAACAATCAACATATATTGTCAAATTCAAGAATAGGAGAATAATATCTAGGGATATTTAAGAGGATGTACCTCATGAAATGCTTTGGGGATGAACTTCTTGGGTCACTTGAGTAGAGGTGTCAATGTTGATTGTTGTTTATCTTTTATTTGTAGCAACTAATACAGATTGTGAAACGATGAGGCCATTTAAAAGGGGCAATAAATACCCGCAAATATGACAACTTAAAGAATGTCGTGGACACTAAATGCAAAAAAAGGTAAAGGGTCCTAATTCATAAATCAATGACATAATTATTGGAGCACCCAAGATCTACTTGCAAACTCAAAACAATCCACAAATGATAATATGCAAAATGAGAAAATATCATAAGTATGTGATACATTGAAATGTACAAATGAGCCTTGTTTATAAAGACAAGAATGACAAGGTGAGAAGGTAGGAGTCAAACTCTGACTATCTCTCCAAGTATGAAACAAGTGTAGGACTCTATTGACAAGTGTTGAGACACTTGGTGAGTCTACATGAGGTCAGACAAAAGTCTAGATAACCTCTAAGTGAGTGTAAGTGTAGTGTGAATAAGACTCTATGAAGTAGGCTACAAACTAACTAATTTGATAATACCTCTTTTCACACTAACAATAAATATCACCAAAACCAAAAAAGCTCAAAACCCTAACAAAATGAAACCTCAAAATATTATTACCCTTATAATTAACCTCTATATCATGAATTTCACATTACCTTTCATTTGGAAATAACCTATAATCTCCTTAATTGATAACTAAATCTAATTTAAATCATAAATTTCACATTATCTTTCATTTGAAAATATCTTGTAGTCTCTTCAATCGATAACAAAATCTACATTTAAGCCATAAATTTCACATTACCCTTCA
The DNA here is from genome assembly GCA_007258455.2 of Sequoia sempervirens. NCBI lineage: Eukaryota > Viridiplantae > Streptophyta > Pinopsida > Cupressales > Cupressaceae > Sequoia > Sequoia sempervirens. The sequence continues at coordinate 1,034,302,032 of VDFB02281492.1, forward strand.
TTTAATTTTTTTTTTAAAAAGCCTATATTCTCTTCTCTCGATAGCTTAATCAACATGGATTTTTTTTTTTGGCTGCATTCATTTGAGCTTCCTTATCAATGTCATTCAAAATTCGGTACATATTATCCATTAGACTTTCTTCAAAATGAAGGGGAGAAAAAATCAGACCATTATCAATAAGACAAATGGCATTGACTTACAGCGCACGTCATTTGTTTTACTAACATCTTCTATTAATCCAAGTTCCTTCACTAGCCGTTCCAAGATCTTTTTTTCATTCACTAGCCGTTCCAAAATATACCAAAAAGATTCTCCAAATGGATAACGCTCCCCCATCACCACGTTGCCAAAACATCCTCCACTCACGAACGGCTACAAATATCCCCCGAATGGATAACTAGCCGTTCTAGAAATATCCCCGTTAAATACGGTGTTACGACCTTCAAATTGCACGTTCACATGTCGTTACGGAGTACCTAAAGTTATTCTGTCTGATGACATATCCAAGTAATACTTTTCAAGATACGTTTCAACGTACGTCAATTCCCAATATTCCCGAAGTGACAGCAAAGAAGACTTACAATTGTCATGCATCTCTGTTTCTTTTGACTCTTCTCGGATTAAGAAATACTTACTGTCATGCCAATTGCCCTGCACTTCTGTTCTTCAGATTAATCAATATTATTTTATGTTGCAATGATTATTCCATGTTCTGGACTGGTTCAAACTCAGATTCTCTGTAGAAACTCTTAAAATATGTGATTTTTTGTATTATATGTAACAGAGAATACATGGAGGCCTCAACCGACAGAGCAATATATTTAATTTCATGGTATCACATGCTGTTTGAAAGCACTCAAAAGTTTCTGAGACAATTTAATACTTTTGAGAAGTTAATTATACTGCATAATACATATTGCTTTCGTGGGAGATTCTTAGTGGGAAAGTGCATAGATGGCAGCTCTTGGTTCAGTGAAGAGTTATATCTTCAAAATATCATTGATTTCGTCAGGGCAAAGCTTGCTTGAATTTCCACTTTTCGTTTAAAGGATGGAAAGTAAGATTCTAAGATCTTAGCTTTTTTCTGCAACCCATTAATTGTGAGCCACACGTGCTGGAATGTCGACCTCCATGTCATAAGCAGTCTGTCGTTTTGTCTTTTTCTTTTTCTTGAAAAGTCATTCAGATTCCACTGGTATTTGCTATTATAGTTCAATCATAAATGGTCCCCATGAGGAGATGGCTCTGTCAAAGATATACTACGCTGATCTCTTTATGTTTAGTCTATTTGTAGTTATTTCGATGGAACTATTCTAAATTAATGCACACATAAATTTCTTGCCGTAATTGTGTGGTGTTTTATTAAATTGGAAAAGATTAAGTTTCTAGAATTTTGGACATGATATACCATATTCTTATTTGCATATTTTAACTTCGAAGAATATTTTTTTTAACAAATTTTAGAGGGTTGTAGTTCATTTATAAATTATATTGTGTTTAATGGTATCGTTTTATTTTATTGGTATATAAAAATTAAATATCACATCAACTACTTTATTTACATCGATAGTACTGTTATACTATTTGTATTTCTATTAATTCAATCTTGAAGTTTGACTAAGGTTTAAGGAAGTCTTCAAATAAAATATTTGTATAGCAAGTCTTAATCGTGATTCTTAGATCTATTATGCTTTCTTTTTTCTTGATGAATAAGTGTCTATATTACTATTTATAAAATAATAACTTGCATATTCACAAAAAAAAAATTGGTGGAAGAAGTCATAGTCTAAAGTTTAAACAAGGATAAAACCCAAAACAAAATACAATAACAATCCACTACACAATAAGAGCTAAAGCACTAGTTGGAGGAGGGGGTCCTAGTCACTTCATTTACCACATACATCAACAAGGAGATCGAGTATCCACAAGAGGCTCCCAATCATCATTACCATCATCATCTATTTTATCTTCATTAGGAGATTGAGTGTCATAAACAAGTGATATAGCAAGAACAAGGCAAGGGAATTTGCTAGTTTCATCAACCAACAAACCCACAGCTAGGAGCCTAGGGAGAAATATAGTTGTGACAAGTGGGCTAAGACCATCTTCTCTAAGACTAGTCATTGGCTCTTCTTGCAGGATTTTGACAAGCATGGGAATATGCATCATGTTTGACATGACTATATTGGCTACATCCCCAATGACATCCATGAGGTGGAAAATGGCCTTTCCTAGAGGAAGAAATTAGAGAGACTCTAGCAACCATACATGAGGCATTTCCTCAATGAAACAATAGAACCTAAAGATGTGCCACCTCAAGTGCAACCTTACTTTCTTGCACCTAAGGCTACATAAACACACTAGAACAAAGCATGGCCTTCATGTAAAGTAAGAAATTAGTATCAACTAAGAATAAAGAAAATAAGATAGGATTCATATCCTTCTATATATTAAAAACAATTTCCACCCTAAAAGCATGTCAAATATGAAGGGGATTTTAAGCCAAACCCATAACAAAACCATATTCCATGAGAATGGCTTGAGTTGAAAGGGCTTGGACAAACCATGAATCCAAGCTCATGCAACTTGTCCTCTTGGATAAAACTAGAAAATGTTCTTGAGAGTAAATCCTAATGACCATCAAATGGAAATCAAGAATCCTTGATCCCAATACAAGTTAATCTAGAGTGAATTGGAAGGCCTTGGAAAGTAATGCACTAGGGAAAATGAGTAAACTTCAGCTCTAGAATGGTTGATCAACCAGTTTACACTACCAAGCCTTTAAAGAGGATTACAAAAACCATCTCTAATATAAACAAAGCACCATAGAAAAATTTAGAGAGAGTCAATAATAGTCCTTATGAAGCTTGTATTTATAAAATGGGATGTCAAGATACCATTTCCAATCTTTCCACCAAGGCTTGCAACAAAAAACCCCAATCTTACAAGTAAATTATATCTAGTGGCATAGAGATAGTAATGAATTGGAATGTTTTGAGGCCCTAGTTGAACATTCAAAGGTTAATGATATCAAGTTTCCACAATCCATATTGTTGTTTTGTATTGTTTCTAGATTTGATTGTGTTGGATCTTTTTGGCATCAACATTTTGGATCACACTCCATGATCCATCATCAAGATGGTAAAGAGAAAGTGGAGAAGAAAAATGTGATCCAAAACATTGATACAAAAGGATCCAACAAAATCAAAAGTTATCTTTGGCTACAATGCAAGTAAAAAAACCTCCCAATCATTTTGAGAAAAAAATCCAAAAACATGGCATAAAGGATAGAAACATGTTGGCTACAAATATGGTCTCTAGTAAAAATTAAAGTTCAACTAATTTTTTAGAGCTTATTTTAACCAACATGTTTCCTTCCTTCATGCGATGCATCTATTAAAATTATAGTCATTTAAACAAAATATGTGACAACACATTACTTCTATTTCCTCTCATCACATAACAAAGTTAAAGCACATTTCTTAACAATACCCCTACACTCTCCTTATTAGATTTATATGTAATATATTTTTCAATCTTAAAAACCAATTCCAATCTATTATAAACATTAATAAATTAATTAAATTAAATCAATAAACCTAACAAAAATATTATCTTAACCTATTTTTAATTAAATTATTTTCTCTTTTCTATCTTCCTTAAAAAATCCTATGATATAAATCTCATAAAATTTCCTAACCATCCTCACCCCTACAATTCCTAAATCTTACATCTCAATTCCAACGATAAAATTCATATATGACAAAAGCAAAATTCATTAACTAGACTTTACTTGACCATTACTTGAAAAAACAAAGGCACATTCAAACACTGGATGAAGCATAGAATTAGGTCTTCTAGTTACACTTGACTAGGCCAAAAGTAACCTTGATAGAGACACCAAAAACATCAAAACGAATATATTAAAACAAAGATCTACCATAACACCCCTTAACGAACTTCAAGGAATATTAAATCTAATTGTTATTTTTCTATAAATATTATTCTTGTTGGTGGCTCCACAATGAGTACACTTGTTATATGTTGAATAATATTTTCTAACGCATACAATATTTGCATGGTTCTCATTTTATTCAACCTCTTCATTATAATATTTGACTGGTAAAACCTTTATTGGGGATATATACAAGGAGATGCATGGGATTATTATGCTTTTAATTGTAATTGCTTTATTTGTGTATTTATTTCAATGGTGATGTTCATCCCTTTTTATGCTTTCAACGACTTGTAAGACCATTCCCAAGATAAAAGAACACATCAATCAAATCTGGCTTGCCTTTTCACAAGCAAAGAATATGAACCTAATTCTTCCACTAGTGGTGGTCCTAAGCCATTTTCAAACAAGTCTTCTATAGTCAATAGACTTTGAAGTCAGTGAGCTATCAAAAATATAATTATGGTCTATGGAAAATAAGACTATTTCAAAGAAAACTATACAAATATTCCATGTAATAATGGGGTCACTATACAAATATTCTTTTAAGGTGGAGAATTTGGTGTTGTGGATGAATATGAACAAACATAATGGATAGATCCAAGGAAAGTGGGAGAAAACCTTGATAGGAATTATAGGCTAGAAGCTTTTTATGTAAAGAACAAAAAGGATTTTTTTAAAAAAATTAATTAGAATGTTTAAGATGTTGACTTAAGTTTGGTATTCATGTAGATTGGTTGATAATTAATGACTTCATGTGGTAGTGGCAGTAGATTAGCTGAATTTTTAGTTATGATTTTGTCATGTTATGTGTGTTATGTATGTTATTATTCTAGAGGTTGTATCATGACAACTCATTATTAAAAAATAAAAATATCAAAGAGATAAAAAGATTGGTGTCAATATTTCATTAATGTCAAAAATAATAAGTTGATATTTTTTAATATATAGTTGATAATTTTTTTTTTTATTGCAGGAATCGGGTAGCCTCCCTTATAAACTACAAAGTGTGTTTGGTAAACTTTTCGCGTAACCGGTGACGCTGGCACAACACGTCCTCTAGTACCACAGGGACCATGGGGACGAGGGAGACTAGACCTCGTGAACTCTTGCTTGCAACAAGATGCTTTAGCCAATTGAACTAGGCCCCTCCCCAATTGATAATAATTAATTAAAAATATTAGTAAATGTTAATTATTAGAATTATGAATATTTTATAATAGTAAATAAGAATAATAAGTGTTGTATAATGTTTATATTTGATAATAAGTAAAAATATTTTGCAATCCAAAACACAATCAATACTAAAATTATAAATAACTCTTAATTAAAGAATTGTTTTATTCTATTCACATTGTGTACTTCTATCTAAAAAGCTATTTTATTTACTTAAGAGTTATTTTATTTACGAAGAGAATTTATTATATTTACTTAATATATTTATTTCTTTAGAATTGTTTAAAAATTATTTTATTTTTATTTATTTAAGAGTTTTTAAGATAGATGTATTTAAAATATCTATATTAGTTATTCTTTACAATGATAATGATATTTTTTCTATTTAACAAAAAAGGTAAAATAGTTTATTTGCTTAAGTTAAATGTTAAGATGACAAATTTAATGTTGTGAAATATTCTTATTCCATCAAAATTGAATTGTCTCAACACAATCTTAATCTTACTATTTCAAAATTATATGAGGCACAACCCTAATCTCATCATTTATGATGTCATCAAAATTATCTCGAAATTGACCTCATCTAATAAGATTTAATGAAAATTAAACTTATTTAAAACCGTTCAACAATACCAATCAACCAAAGATTCTTTAACATTTTAATCAATATTATTAAAATATAAATTAAATAATCATATCATTTAAAAATAAAAAATCGAAATAAAGAATACTATATTTCCTTCTTAGAGAAAAAGTAATAAAAATGAAAAAAACCCAATATGGAACATTACAAAATCTACATATTGGAAATGCAAAGCCCAACACTTGAAGTCATTCCTTCCATAAATTATGGAGAAACATGTTTTCCCAAGTAATACTCGAAAAAATAAAGTTAATCATTTAAAAAGACATTACGTAGAAATATCTTAATGTAATTGTTAAGCGTGCCCCTTTTTCCAAGTTAAATCTCGTATTTAAAAGGTGTCATAATATGATTCTTAACTTTTCAAATATCACTTCTTTAATTAATAAATACTTTTTTAAATCAATCTTTCATTTAATTACATATGAATATATGAAACATGTATTATTAAAAATATTTTTTATTAAATTTAATATAGAAAGTTCCAAAATTATACTATATTTGACTAAATTTCTATTAAAAATTTTATTTATTAAAGAAAGAAAAGATAGAAGGAGAAAAAAAAATTACAACTAAAAAAAATCCATATTGAAAAATTAATATTATTAAATAGAATAAATGACCAATTCAAGGCTAGGGTAATATAATTTATTTGCTTAAATTGACTAGGCCTAAATTATATATAACAACATTCATTACTATTTTGGTAATCTTAGATAAGGTTTCCTTTTGCTAATTTTATACAAATTCACTAAAGAAGAAAATACATGAATCTTCTTTTAAAAGTTTTGGTGTTCATATTTTATCATATAATATGTTTTATTTAAATATCTCAAATTTTATTTCTTTATTGTTATTTTTTTTAAATGACTTTAATAATTATTTTGATTATATACTTTTTGAATAAAAAATAAAAAAAGAGACGCATTTAAATATATAGAAAATATATTTTGATTTTGATTTTATTAATTAAGGGGAAATATACAATTGGATATGTCAATAGAAATATATATTTTGTAGAGTTTGAAATTTTAATTGTAAAACTCTAATCACTCAAGTCTTTAATCGTTGATGCAAAGTCTATTTTTATCATTCAAATTCTCCTTCATCACAAAGCTAGAGGGAAACCATATTCACAACCAAGATGAACTGTCTCAAGGCTAATAATCCTCGAGTGAATCAAATGTCCATTCAATCTTGTGCCTCAATAATTTCTTGTGCTAAACGACCCCCACTTAAAAAATGAAAATGAATATCTACAAAGTCCTATACATAGGGCATAGCTTGAACCACTTATAGACCACAGTCAATAGCATGCCATCACTTTTTATTTCCATGCTATCTCTTCTCAACACAAAAATCAAAGACTCGAATGAATCAATATCAAAATATTGTGATAGTGACACCATCTCAACCATAATGAATATGCCAAACATAAGACCTAACTCTTCTCACATGGAATGAACCAGCAAGAGAACAACAATCAACATCCTCCCACCAAAAAACATGTCAAGATTAATAGATAATGCATCTTCTAGAAAGATATTATAAATGAGGTGCAACCATTGCATATCAATTACCAAATGAAGTTAGGATGTCATTGTTGAATTTTATTTTAGATCTATTGTTCTTTTTTTTTAAGGGGTGCTCAAAATAAACTTGAATTTTATAGATGGACCAAGTCAAACTTGGAAAATAAGGGCTGGGTTTTAGAGTCCATCAAGGGTCTTGGAAAGGGATACATTTCCTACACTTTTGTTTAAGTCAAGTATACATAGGTTGCTCTTCAATACAACTTGTTGATGGGTGATTCTAAAAAATCATAAACTTATGTGATACATGATGGATACCTCACCTCTCATGAAAGGAAATCAAATCCATAAATAAGATTAATTAAGCCCAAGGTCTATATCACTAGGTCATGACTATGCTAAATAACCTAGTGACCATTGTAATGTTATTCCATTTCAGGGTTCATGTACATTAGTTCACTTCTAATTCATTCAAAAACTTGGTTATAAGTATTACTTAATTAGTTATTTTTAAAATTTGACCATACATCCCCAAAACCTAGATTTAGAACATTGTATTACGCTTATATGTTGTTTTGATGTGTGACTCAATAATGAATAACCACTTGTAAACTTTAGGTTTGCAAGTTTCAAATTTAAATTATCTCTAATCTACTAAGTTTATTAAAAACTGCAAAAGAGAAGGGCTTTAAAAAAAGTGAGCTTATTGTAGTAAATTAAATTCTGACTTTGAAATGATAAAACCTTAAGTAACCAACTCCACCTAATATTTATATCACCCAATAATTAATACAAAGTGGTGCAAATGTCTAAGGAATTTAGAAAATGAAATAATATGCACATCATCACCATATTTTATGTAAAAAACCTCATATACAACCTTAAGCACATGTAGGTTATTTCCAATCCTAGACATATATCAAATAGTTTAACTCAAAAAAATATTATCATTGATTGAAAACTCAAAAAAATGAGGGAAAAGTGAATGAATTCAATTTTATATTGAAGTGTAGAGTTTCCAACCCTTCTAAAATATAACAATTTCCTCTTTATAGAAAAAAAAATTGAACTTATAGCTCAACAACTTGATCAAAATATTACATCCAAGTCCACATCAATGACTGAGATATAATTAATATTGTGGTTCCAATATAGTGAGTATTAAATTTTAGCAACAATAGATCCCTACCTTTGAAATCATATTTTCTTGCCATCTCCTATATATAGCACACTAGCACAAGTTCCTATGACATTTATTTTAAGATTGTTAAAGATCTATTGGATTGATGCCCATACCAATTCAATCCATGTGACATAAAAAAATGCATGCTCCTTGTTTCAATAAAAGAAAAACATAGAATGCAATAGATAAAGTGGTTAAATTAACTCACAATGTGGATGCACATATAGAGAAATAGTCATCTAAAAGTAGATATATTTAACCATTTAATTTATATCTATCTAAAAGAGGAAAATGTATCTAGATAAAAATAACACATGGTTAGGAATAGACATGTACATTATTAACAATCCTAAGAAAACTTTACTCCTATGCTAACAGCCCCACTTAAGCATAACTACATGAGATAAAAAAACTAGGTCTCAAAAACTAGGCCTAATGAGGTACCCAAGTGCAATGTAATCTCTCATAAAGTGGAGAAAGGGAGAAAATCTAGTAGGAAAAAAATCCCCCCAAAAAGAGAGAAAAAGAGAAGAGGACTAGAAATCCCCTTGAACATGATGTTACAATTGAATTAAATCACACCCCAAGAAGATCTTGTAGATGAATGAACTTTCTCAAGTAGTAAAAGGTTTGGTGAAAATTTCAACAACTTTCTTTAAGATTGGAAAAAAATAATTCAATTATCTAACATGAATAATATATCCTAAATATAATATATGTGAACCTCTATGTGCTTAATCCGTTAGTATTGGAACAAAATCTTGCATATGTAGATGATGTTCTTCTTTATCACAATATATGATTGTGGGCTTCCTGAATGGAATTTCAATCCCAGTGAAAATTCCTTGAAGCCAAACAGCATCATTAGTTACATTGACAACTCTCATGTATTTTTTCTCTCTAGATGATAAAGAAATAATATTTCACTTTTTATGAGACCAACTAATAGAACCAAAACCTAGTGAGAAATTGTAAGATGAAGTGAACTTGTGATTTTGAGTATCACTAGCCCAATTTAATTCTACATATCTAACTAAGTACATACCTATGCCAAAGTTCTATAGTGAATCTCAAATATAATAGTAACATGAAGGTAGCAAGCCATTCTCTTAGCTACTTTCTATTGTAGGTCATGAGGCTCTTGTATGAACCTCAAAACCATGCCTATTGCATATGAAATTCCAAGAACGATATGAGTCAAATAGATGGGACTATCAACAAGTTATCAATATAAGGTAAAATCAACCAATGGTGTAGTAAAGTTGGCCGCAAACTTGAATCCTAATATAAATGGGGTTAGAGATGGTAAATACAATTAGTCATGTTAAATCGAGCAAGTAGATCAAGAGTGTACTTGGATTTTGCAAGAGTGATCCCTAAGTCAGACTGTGAAATATTAATATCAATGAGGTAATGTAATAAACCCAAGTGTATCATGTTAAATCTATCCTATAGATCTAATTCTATTGCTACAATAGTATAGGAAGAACTCTTGGTGACTAAAAGATCATCAACATAAAGTACCAGTATCAACAATGAATCATCTTGATGCAAGATATATACATTAGGATATAAATGGTACCAAATGAAACCTAAAACTACAAGGAAGGAATCCTTCTTGGTGTACCAAGCTAGGGGATATGTTTGAGTTCATAGAGGGATTTCCTAAGTCTACAAACTAAGGGTGTACCCTAAACAAACCCTAGTAGTTGCTCCATCTAGATCTCCTCCTTGATATCTCCATGATGAAAATTACTCTTCACACTCATTTAGTGCACATATATCAATATATTGTGGCAATAGAAAGTCTAATTCAAACTAAATATATTCTTAGCCACAAGTGCAAAGGTGTTTATGTATTCAATGCTAGTTTTAATCTAGTTGGTATATAATAACTCTACACCATGCAAGATTGGCTAAAGATTATAGCCACCCAAGATCTAGGCACCTCATGAAAGCACAAGAGAGATCAATATGTAATGCTCAAGATTGTAATGGAATTTATTATCCAAGAATATGTTATTACATATGAGACCACCTAGTTATATAGCCAAGGTGAGACATAAGATTAAATAGGATTATGACAAGTGTCTTAATCCTATGACATATGAAAAATTATCACAACTACCTACTACACATGTGTTACAAGTCAAAAGATAAGATAACAACTAACACCTTCTAGAAATATTCCTTCCTATAACCTAAGTAAACTTAACATGTAAATAAGTCCCCTAGTAATGAATTAACTAGGTACAAGACTTTCTTTACACCAACACCCCCCCTTAAGTGCAACTTAGCGAGTAGTTAATTATTATGCAAATTACACAAGGATTGGTCCCAACTACAAGGCCATGTTAGGTACCCATGTACAAATGCAAATAGAACCTCTCACAAATGGAGAAAAGGAGAAAACTTAGTGGGACAAAACTCTTTCCAAAAAGAGAGATGAAAAACAAAATATTCTCATTGAACAATGAGAAGGACAAAACTCCATGTGAGGAAAAAAATCCCCCGCATAAGAGAGTAGAAGAGAGACCATGCATCCCCCCCTCAATGTTGAGTCTCTTGCAATGATGGTAGAAGCTTGGCATTGAATGTTGAAGATGATCCAAAAGCATTGAACAATGTCCCTCCCCTTAGGCAGAAACAAAACCAAGATGGTATGTAGGATGTTGTCCCATTCCTAAAAGGAAGATGTGGGAAGAAGGATGATGGACGATGTCTCTGAAGAATTATCAAGTGTCTCTATGTCAATGCCAAAAAAAATCATGTTCTAAACAAGCATTCTAGGCCACACTACTGAAGATTACAATCCAGAATCTCCTAGAAATGATTGTAAAACACAATCCAAAGAAAAGGATACCTCATCTAAAGACAAAGAAGCCTCCTCCAAATTCTATCCAAAAGAATCCACACCCACGTCAAACTGCAAAGAATGATCATGTAGAGAATGAACAAGAGGGTTAGAGTGTTCCCTCATAACAACTGAAGAAGGATCCTCTCCATCAAAAAGAAGATGAATGCAATTGATGATGTTTCCCAAATCTAAACTATGGGACTCACAAAGCAAACCAGCAATGTCTGGCAAGTAGTCATCCTAAGTATCCATCTCTAGAATATGGTGTATGTCTTGTTGAACCGAATCATAAGGAGACAAAACTATGGAAACACAAGCATCCTCAAGTACAACAATAGATGAAGTTGAGATGGAATATCAACACATGTCATGAGATCCTCAGTAGATGAAACAATACCAAGATTCAAATGACCATATTGAATCTCCTCAAAAGTGTCCATACAAGATGCCTTAATGTGAACATCTATCAAATCATTAGGAGAAAAATGTGAGAAGGTATAGACTCGAGATTGGTGATCAACCTCCCCAACTACAACTATATCTCTGCTATGCAAATCCTGGATTATGACAGAATCTGGTGTGAACTCAAAACTCTTACTTGCTCCACCATGTGTGATCTGATAGATAGAAAGGATATTGGTTGACAATGAAGGCACACAAAGAACATCATTGAATGCTCTTTCATCCATTTCAATGGATCCCTTCCCACAAACACACATGAAGTTTAGTGCATATAGGAGAAAAAAGAACATCTGAACATGCACAAAATAGTACCTATAACTTAAAAGGGTATGCAAATAAGACACACATGAGGTAAGAATTATTGGGATTCGATGTTTTCATGGAAGGAACACTCACTTGAAAAATATGTGATAACAAAACAAAGGAACTCACAACCCACCCATGGCACTTTATATCATAGTGTGAATACAAAAAGCATAATAGGACGTGAAAAATTACCAAAAAGTATACACTAGAATGGCACTTTATCTTAGTGCATCTACAAATGATAAATTTCATGCAAAAGATGTATATAAGTCCCAAATAGGACAAAATGATAGAAATACATATAAAACATCCAAAAAAAAATCATCCCGCGTAAACAAAATTTCTAGGACCTAAAACGTCCAAGTAATTCACTAGAATGTGTAAATACAAAAAACTAAATAAAGTGTACCTAGATAAAAATTTATAAAAATGCATGGATTGCTATGAAGATCTCAGAAAAACCATCCCTTGATGCTAGGTTTAAATCACAAAAAACGGAGGAACAGATCAAAAATTTTTAGCTCGAGAGTGAAAACAACACATCTAACTTATATAGGCAATAGAATGTACTAGTAAAAAAACTATAAGAAAAACCAACACCATTGGATGATTCTTAGAACCAAATTTCCAACGATATCTCATTTTCCCAATTTCAATAGCTGGGCGAAAAGTTCTCACAATTTTTCCAATCTTGCTAAAATTGCAAAATAAAATAGCCCCTAAGGGTTGGGCACTAATTTCCCATATGACCCTAGGGAAGCTAATTTTTTATTTATTTAAATAAAAGCAATAAAAAAAATTTATCCCCCCATATGAAAAAATAATGAAGATTTTAGATTTTCTCTTGTAAACCTAGGGTTGAGAAGAAACTCAAAAATCAAGAAGGGGTTCGCTAAATCCACTCTCATATACCATGTTAGAAATATAAATAAACACAAGATGTAGGATCAAAAAAAAGAAAAAAAAAAACACCTTCCATGCATGAGAAATGAAAACAATAATCTATTATATCATCAACAAGAAACACTTACAAAATGAACCTCAAGAATCTTCAAGGAGAAATTATATGATAATACAATGAGGGTGAGTGCTTTATAGGAGCAACCCTAAGTTATAAAGGGATTAGATCATGACAAGAATCATCATCCTATGTAATGAGACAAAATGATCTAATAAAAGATCACTTCAATTAACAAAAAAAAGTACTCCCAAGTTTAGTTGAAGTGCATGAAATGAATTAGCCTAATAATCATTTGATTATTAATTAATTATTAGCTAGTGCACGATTACTCTAACATCAACAACCCTATGTTTGGAGGTGAGATTCCCATTGACATTGTAGAAAAAAAGTTGTGTCTAGGTTGGAGGATTCACTTGGAGAACATTTGTCTATTGAAGTGGCATTCTTCATCTTATCAAATGTGTGTTGATATATAGGGAGAAAGTTGATGGGATCAAATACCCTTAAATGGTTTCATGTAATACTCATTTGTTGTTTGTAAATGTAAATGTGTAGCATATGAATCCCTTGTTGAAGCTTCATTCCAATATATATGGTTGTTAAAATATTGTAATAATAGTTGTTAAAATAGATAAATAATTGATATAGTTTGTCTAGTTTCTCTTGAAGATTTCTTTCAAATGAATGTAGTTGAAAGACAATGGAAATGTAAAAAATCATCATTCTTATTTCTAAAAATTTATTTGCAAAAAATAATTTATTCTTTCATAATTTTGGATTATGAATCTTTATATTTCATTGCATTTAGAAGTTGTTTATTGTTTGATGATGTAGGTACTTTCGGAGGTCATAACATTTGACTCAAATGTTCGTTTGGGCTGAAATTTTATAGGCAACTTTGTTATGAGGAATTTTTTGAATTTCCAACAGAGCCTAACTATGTTGGTGGCCATTTCAACATTTTTTTGGGGCCAACATCTTTCATCTAGGCCCTCAAAATCAGTTTTTTGTATTTTTTCGGATTTTTAGAAAATTGTTTTCTTTAATAACTTGGAAATCATGTTTCCAATTTTGAATGTAATTTGACAATTCATGTCACCTTAGTTTTAGGAAGGTTTTAGGAAAAATATGGGCTCAAAGAGATATGTATGCGAAATTACCAAAAATGGAAAAATCTGACAATTATCAAAAAGCTGCCAAAAAAGGTAATTTTTGGGTTTTTTTTTCATTTTTAGATATAAGGGCGTTTTCTCTCATTGTAGCAACAAAGTTGGATAATAGAAGAATTTAGTTTTCAATCAATGTTTGTATTTCTAGTTATCCATTGATTGATTGAAAATTCTTCTATCATTAAAATCTGTTGCTACGATGAAAGAAAATGCCCTTATATCTAAAAACTAGAAAAAAAATTAAAAACCCAAAAATTACCTTTTGGGTAGTTTTTTGACAATTGACAATTTTTTCCATTTTTGGTAATTCTTCATACATGTATCCCTTTAAGCCCATATTTTTCCTAAAAACTTCTTAAAACTAAGGTGACATGAATTGTTAACTTATATTCAAAAGTGGAAACATGATTTCCAAGTTATTAAAGAAAACAATTTTCTAAAATTCCAAAAAAACATAAAAAATCTGATTTTGAGGGCCCAAATAAAATATTTTGGCCCCGAAAAAATATCAAAATGGCCACAAAAAAGTTGGGCTCAATTGACAATCCAAACAACTCCTCATAGCGAAGCCTCCTATAAAATTTCAGCCCAAACAGACATCCAAGTCAAAATTTATGACCTTTGAAAGTCCATGCATCATATATCCTCCACGACCTCAAACTTCTCTAGGTCGGCCTCAATAAAAAATATGCACCTCAAACGTGCAACCAACAAATAGGTTGGAACCAAACACTTCTGCGGTGGAAAGGAGTGAAGGAAAACCACACTAATGGTTAACCAAGACCTAAATCCACACCGACACACTACACCATGTTTCCACAAACCACGAAGCACATCCACAAGTAACGCTAACACACCAGGTCGACCAAACCTGTATTTATGAGCACGAAGCAATCAATTCACTCTTCACCAGGTCTAGGAACATCCTATAAACCACGAAGCATCATCACACAACGTCCTAGAATATTCCAACATCATCATAATATTCAGCAATACTATTGTAACCACCTAAAACTGATAATACTATCATCTTGTGCAACCATCCACATTACCACAAACATACAACTCACTAACCAACCTTACAGAATAACTGAACAAAAACAATCCAAGGGAAGGTAGATACAATAAATATAAACACATTCCCAAATCCACAAGACAAGAAACCTCAACGTGGAGAAATGTGGAGCAATTCCAATTATCTCAAACAACCTTCTTCACAAGCAACACACTATTAGACACATATTCCACTATCGCATGACTAGAACCTGAAACTCTAGATATAACACCTTTGAACACCTCTGATCATCTCATCCAAACCACACAAGCACATCTTCAACCATGAATAAATGCAAAACACAACTCTGTCACTTGTACACTCTCTATTCAAATTTTCTCAAAAGCACTTGGAAACCAAGTGAACTAGTTACATCACCAGTACCTACTCATCAACACCACACTAGAGGTTGACATCAATGACAACACTAATCTCCAACATATATTATACTTGGTGGCTCCCAAAATGTACCATATAAACTACCTAGGTATCATAATGATAAGTTTATTTTATTACAGATATATAGATGGTTTCCTTAAAAGATATAGAAGCTTAAATCCAATATAAGGCTGGGATTTCATCCCCTATACAAGGTGGGATATTACTCTTGTTGCATTATTCCACATGGAAATATAATAGAGCAAGAGATAACCAATATAAAATTAATCTCTATGAGATAAGAGATAGATTTGAACCCATAGGAAATATTGGGCCCTTGATTGGAATTTTTTTTTTGTGTACCAACATTGGAGAATCTTTAGGATAACTACTTATATGATCATGTTATTAAGAATAAGGGATTATTATTAGATAAAAATACCATAATAGCATTGGTGTAGGTTTTTATTTTCCTAGAGGGTTAATTTATTTTCCCTTAGTCTTAGGTTTTTCCTACATTTTTATTAAGCTTGCTTAGGATAATAAAGTGAGTTTATTATTTAATAACTAGGAGATAAGTGATGTGGTGTCCCCTTCCTTAAAGGGTGGAACCACTTTCCACTTTTGGTGGCATCCTCCACTTTTGGTGGCATCCTCCACTTTTGGTGGTCCATCTCCACTTTTTATGGTTGATTCCTATTGGTTGGATTTTCCACCTACCTCCTCTCCTAAGTTCTATATAAACTCACTACCTAGCTTGTATTTGCATCCATTCATGCATCTTTGCATTGTATCTTTTCAGCTTGGAAGATCTTAATGCAATTCGGTTACATCGACATTGCATAATTTCTCAGGGTCTTGGTTTGCATTCTTATGTTTTTACAGCTTATGTAACTTTTATTTTTTCTTTAAAAAGTTCCTTGGGTTATTCAATCTATTTCAAATTTCTAACATGGTATTAGAGATTTTGTTTGAAGAAATCTAAGTTAATAGATTCTTGATTGAGAGATTGATTTTCTTGTAAAGATGGTAAATTCTCATATGCTCTTCTCTTGTGCTTTAAACAATCTAGAGAATCATAAAGGATTCGCAATGATCTAATAACCTATTCATATTGCATATATGTTTTGTGAGATCCAAGTGATTGCAGCATTTTTGGTTATACTAGAAGCATTTTTTAATGTTCCAACACGTTCAAAAGGCTCGGGAAAGTCATATTTGGATTTTGTTTCATCCAAATTGGAGATTATTTAACAATGTTGCAAATGGGGGTTTGAAGCTCAAATTTGCGAAAAACTTTTTACTAGAGCATTTTTGGGCCAAACGGACCTTTCCATTGTGCTCAAAAGATCCAAAAACCCCTATTCTCATATAAAACTTGTCCATTTTAGACGAATTTTATTTTTGGAAAATTTTTCTTTTGCCAAGGGGTCGTCACTACAGACAAAATTCAGCCTACTTTTTAAAAAAATCTTAACTTTTTGCCACAGTGTTCACTTTTAGCAAATAAGATATTGTTGGAAAGCTGGAGATGAGCACTTTCCATCTACAAAGGTTTTGAAAATAAATTTTTCCATTTTCTACCAGATATTGCAAGTTGAATTTTTTGTTGTATTTTTCTTCAACGAGCCATAACTTTCACCCCAGTGCTCCAATTTTTGGAAACAAATAGGTGTTGAAGAGAAATACACAGCTACATAGCTAGTTTTTTCATATTTTATCTTAGATTCATTATGTACCACAATTTATAATTTTGGTCATTTTGAGCCTATTGAGCATTGTATCTTGGAAAAAGATTTGTAAATTCACTAGTTAATCATAAAGTGCCAACATTGTAATATCTTGGGGGATGATTTTTGAGACTAGTGGAAAGGGGGGTATTTCTTGATGTCTCTTTTTACATTCACTTAAAGTTTCTTTTTTATATCAATCTTGTGGGGATTATACAAACAATTTGTAATCACGAACTAAGATAAAGTTCCATTTATGGGGGCATTAAGCATGTCTCTTAAAAATTATTTCCATCCTTCTATTGTCAAGCTAACTTTAGAGAACTATTTCTCTTGGAAACAAGGGATAAAGTATAATTTCCTTCAGAAGGATCTACTACCATATCTCCTTGGACTTGTTCCTAAGCCAAGTGACTATAATCAGAAGAAAGGATGGTTTAACAATAATGACATGGTCTTGTTGATGGCAATTTTGGCACCACAACAATGCAAGCAGAATATTGCTATTCTGCTTCTCCTGAAAGAGAAAGGAAACACATGGATGCCTTAGCTCCCAAGGTCTTTGTAGTTGGGTCTCAACTGTGCTGATGTTACTCAGTGGTCAATGCAACAGTAATATTCAAGGGGCCTACTGGTGTTGAGCTTCTGGATTGTTCTAAGATCAAGCATGAAATAAAACCTACTCTAATAGGGGTTTTTAAAGAAATATAAAAAGATAAGTCAGATTTTTGAAACAGAAAAGAACAATAGTTCATCCAACCTTAACCAGACTTATTAACTTCAAGGAATTTGTAAACCAAAACTGCAGAACAAAGTAAACTTGTGATTGACACACAGCCTCTTTCATTCACAATGCTAATTCGCATAACAGATTTTTAACTACCATTTAAATAAAACACAAATAACATTTCATTCCTTGAAGACTTCACAAATCATATGATCAATTAAGACAAATATCATTCAGGAACACAACATGAAGTTGATTAACTCTGATTGCTTCTACTGTCGATAAAATAGATAAGCAATACTTACAAAGCTGGCACAATCACCAGTGTACAGAAAATCTGTGATTTCAAATTGTTTCCATTTACACTAAGAGAACTTAGAAAATACATTACAGTCTGTACTAAAACCTTACTGCTAACCAAGAAGATAGAAAGAAGCTCTTATTACTAAGAATCAAGATGCAACTCTATCTCCTTCTGTTAACTGACTAACTCCTAACAATTCTAATTCTTAAACAGTTCTCTGTCTAAAAGTTTTCTAAACCTAGAAGTTCTAATCTAGAAGTGCTAACAATCAAAGTTCTAGCCTTTACAAAGAGGCAAGAATGCGTTATATACAGAATGTACCAACAAGAATGTGTTGTCCCTTGCACTAGGGTTTACAAAATATCCGCAAACAGGAGAGTCGGCTCTCAGATCTTTTTGAGGAAAGTCAAAACTGCATTCAAAGTGGAGCCTCGCTATTTAGGTTAGTCATGGCTTGAGCTCAAGAGAAGCCTCTTGATCTTTTTTTGTAGCTGCAGCATTTATTCTTTGTCTTCATGTCCACCTTGAACTCTGCCAGGGTCGCCTTGAATGCTCATGGGCACTTTACCATTAACTCTAATCAACCTCCGTCGGTGGTCATTACAGCTGTCCCTATGAGTCACAGCTTCTTCTTCTTCTCGGCTTCCTTTTTGTTTTGGACTTATCAGAGTCAGGGAGACATTACCCCGAATTTCTCTTCTCTTATCGAGCCCATTCTTATTATCAGTGAGAATCCTGAATGTCAGTCATACCTCTTGGCGCATACCTTTCCTCTCCCCAAAGGGACATCCCGTCGGCGTGACCTCCTTCCTTTGCTGAGACCACCTAGCGAAGATTTTGTTTCTTTTGGAGTCTCCCCGACATCCTCCTTATCCTTCGAGCTCAGGCTCCTCCTGCTTCGGTGTGACTTTCATAGTCGCCGAGACTTCCCAGCGAGAGTCTAAATCTTTCAGTGAGCTTCTTTTGTCCTTTCGCTAAGACAATCTCACATCGGTGAGACCTTATATTGAGCCCATCATGTCATACCGAAGACTGAACCTTCGGAAAAACCTATGGCGACTCTCCTTTGTGTCACTGAGACCTTCTCGAGTCGGCAGGACATCCTATCGAACCTGTTGCATTCATTCTGAGTCTCCTCGAGTTAGAGCCTTTCGGCGTGACTTCCCTATTTGGCAAGACACTATGCCGAAGGCATCATCTTTTGGCGATCTCTTATCATTTCAGGGAGACATCGCTCGGTCGCTAAGACCTCATGGTGAGCCTAGATCACTACGTTGATGTTGCTTTTGTCGCTGTGACCTCACCTCTTCAGCCAGACATTATGCCGAAGGTTTTATCCTTCGCCAAATGCAACTCCCTTCGGCGAGACCCATGCCAATCGGCCAGACCTCCTGCCAAAGGAAAAATTATCGCTGACCTTAGATCTTTGGTGGGACCCCTCCGTGTCGGCAAGACTTCTCTTATGGTCATACTGATATGCTTTCCTTCTCTCCACTTGTGTCGCCATAACATTCCCCTATCGAGGAGATTTCCTATAGATACATTATGCTTCACCGAGGGATCTCCATAAGCACATCTTTTGTCACTGTGACAACCTGATTCTCTCACCGATGAAACAATATCTTGGTGAGACTTTATGGGTCGGCAAGACTGCCAGACCTCACCCGGATAGACCTCCTCTTGTGCTTTGTCGGTGTGACCTGAAGATTTCGCCGAGACTTCTTGGCAAAGAAGATGACTCCTGCCAAAGTGTATGCCTATATGCACTAGACGGTGAGACCTCCCAGATTCGCTGAGACATCCTGGCGAAGAAAAAACCTTTTGCCGATGTATGAATCTTTTGACGCCAGTTGGAAAGACTTTGAGATTTCGCCAAGACCACCCCCCGAAGGGAAAACTCATGCCGATAGAAAACTCCCTTTCGCCAGGACGATGACCTTGGTCCTGCCGATAGATGCCTGTATGTAAATTCCACTCGCTGTGACATCTCTGAGGTCTTACCGACTGCTACCTTAGCTAATTTTCATGACCAACTAGACTGGGGAATGCATTCCAGCTGAGCTCCCTTGGAAAATATCATCGTGTGTAGAGTTTAATCCTGCATTCAACAAAGAAAACCATAGTAAAGATCACACAAACAGAAGTTAATTAATCAAAATCATCATTAAAATGAATCCTATGTCAGTAGGGTACCGTTAAATCTTCAAACAAAATGATCATGCAAACAGCTCGGGTTTCAGGCTGACCTACGAATCCAAGCCAGGGAGGAATTTCGAAGAATTCCAAGCCAGCGGATTCTAGCGGAATAAGCATGAAAACATCCATTAGAAACTTAATCCGATCATTATCAATCAAGGAACAACACATGAGACCTCAAAATAGCATAAATGAATCAAAAATGCATCACTATTTATTAACTCGTCCTACTACTCCATATTTCTTCACATTCCATCAAATTCTAGGGAAATCCGCGCGGGATGGATTTCCGCGAAGGAGAAGACATTCCGGAAAACTCAGAACAAATAGGGAACAACGGATTTTGAGAAAATCCGGGGGGGAAAGAAATCCACGAAAATCCGGTCCACATGGATTTCTGCGAAGACCAAAAAATCAGGAAAATCTGAGGGAGAAAGAAATCTGCGAAAATTCGATCCACGCGGATTTCCCCGAAGACCGAAAAATTGGGAAACTTCAGTCCACGCGGATTTCCGAGAGGGCCAAAAATCCCCGAGCAACAGCACTTGGCCGGAGTTCGCACGAGATCTGGGAAAATTCAGATGGGGTGGAAAATTCCGAACTCAGGAGAAAACCCGAAATCCAACTAAGGAAAAACCAAAATGAAATGAAAACACACCGCCCTCCTTAAAGTTGGTGGAGGCGGAAATAAGTCGAGATGGGGACGAGAGACAAAATGGATAAAGCGGAATCGGGACCAGAACCAAACCTGAACCAGAAAATTTTTCAAGTTTGGGTTCGGATTCTATTCCGGTCCCGCCTCCGACATCATCCGAAAAGAGAAAGAAAGGAGAAGGAAAAGAAGAAGAAGAAAAAAAGAGGGAAAACCCCATGACAAAACAAAAGAAAAGGAAAACGAAAGAAAGAAACACACGAAATCAAGATCGGAATGGAACCTAAACCAAAAACCTTTTCAAGTTTCAAGGTTTAGTTCCCGTCCCGGTTCTGAGTCCGCTGAAAACACCCAAGGCACAGGAGATAAAAACCAACAAAGACCAATGAAGAGAGAGAAAAGGCAGGGTCAAACCCGGGATGGGACCCAAAGCAAGTTTAACACCCTGAATCAGACCGGGACCCGACTCTGTGAAAGACCAAAGATCAGAGACAAAGAACAGTCAGAACCGGAACCGAGAATGGAACAAGGCCAGAACTTGGAAGGAAATTCTAAGTCCGGTATTGGTCCCAGTTCCGCCTCCGACAAAACTTTAGAAAGAAAACACCTAAGGAAGAAAACCAAAGGCCAAAGGGAAAAGACAAAGGGGGACCCATTTTGTTCCAGAGCAAAATGGGGTGGTTATGCAAGGAATAACAGGTCTATGGACTAATATGTCTTACTATTTCTAAGGATATTCTAGATCATGTAGAGCACACTGAGTTCCCTTTCACTGCTTGGACCATCATTCAGCAATTGTATGGATACATTGGATCTTCATCTGAAAGTGATGTTTCCTTGGAGAACCATGATATTGTGGATAATATTAAGACTTGTGTTTCCCCATCTTGTGTGGATGATCAATTTATTAATACCCCATCACCATCTATTGTTGCTACTTCAGATTCTAGTGTTGCTTCTTTGAAAGTTTCCAGTGATTCTTTGCAGCAGGACATACATTATCTTTCATATTCAACTTGGGATGATCTCTTGATAGGTATTTCAAACTTTTTTATGGAGACACATATTATCGATTTCAGAGACACTGTTGATAATATTCATTTCTCTTTGATGAAGTTTATTTTTCTTCAATTATTGTGAGAGAACACTTTGATCCTCTTGTTCAATCTCTACATGATCATTCATCACAGTTTGACATGAGTGTGGATAATTTGAATCAACATTTGGAGGATACATCTTTAGAGGAGATACTTGAGTCTTTGGATGGTGTTCTACATCAATCTCTAGGAGATTATGAGGATTTTATTTTCTACAGTGTGGCCTAGAATGCTTGATTTGATTGTGGGAGCCTTCAACATTGACATGGGGACACTTGAGCCAAGTTCTGCTCACATCTTGATTTTTCTTCCTACATATTCCTTTCAAGAGTGGGGAGATAGCTTGCATACGCCTTTGGTTTTTTCTTCCTAAGGGGAGGAACGTTGTTCGACGATCGTGGACCATCTTCTACATCCAGTTTCAAACATCTACCATTTGATCTCTTTGGGAGGGCTTCTTTGTCCTTCCACTTCATTTCTCTCTCTATTATGGGGGGCATACTTCCTATTTGTGGGATGGGGCTTCTTCTTCTTTGGGGGAAATTTTATATGTACATGGGTACCGAACATGGATTCATTTTTTGAGACCCATAATCTTTTGTATCCACCTAAGCTATGCTTAAGGGGGTGTTGGTGTAGGTTTTTATTTTCCTAGAGGGTTAATTTATTTTCCCTTAGTCCTTGGTTTTTCCTACATTTTTTTATTAAGCTTGCTTAGGATAATAAAGTGAGTCTATTATTTAATAACTAAGAGATAAGTGATGTGGTGTCCCCTTCCTTAAAGGGTGGAACCACTTTCCACTTTTGGTGGTCCATCTCCACTTTTTATGGTTGATTCTTATTGGTTGGATTTTCACCTACATCCTCTCCTAAGTTCTATACAAGCTCACTACCTAGCTTGTATTTACATGCATTCATGCATCTTTGCATTGTATATTTTTAGCTTGGAAGCTCTTAATGCAATTCTATCACATCAACATTGCATAATCTCTCGGAGTCCTGGTTTGTGTTCTTATGTTTTTCTAGTTTATATAACTTTGATTTTTTCTTAAAAATTTCCTTGGATTATTCAATCTATTTTAGATTTCTAACAAATAGACAGATATAACCTTGAAAATTCCCCAAGATTATACATTACTATGGAAAGTTCATTACAATAGGACAAGTTCTTTAATCAACATATAGAATGAATAGATTGGTCAATATTAGAATATTCTTCAATTTACACATTAGAAGTGGAATTTATAAGAACCAAGGGATGGTTGAGGCATCCTTATGCAATATATGACCCTTACCCTCAATAGTATAATCCTCCAAAGGCACTAACTAAAACATAATAACAAGTGGACTCATCTTCTACTACTACACAAGTGAATGCTAAGAGGAAGAAAAAAGAGGTTCCCATATTGTAGGCTATCTTAGAGAAAGAGGTAGAGTTGGAACCACTAAATAGATTAATAATGAATAGATACTTAGAAGCATAGGAGGTTTCTCAAGATAAAAGCTTCCCCTCCAATCCAAAAATTAATTTCTTTACCTCCTCTATAGATTCCAATTTATTCTCCCCCATAGGAAAAAAATTAGAGAAAAAGGGTGACAAAGATAAGAAAAAGGTACAACAAAAATATTTTCTAGTATAGGAATAAACTCCAAAACCTACTACAACATAATAGAAGGGTGTTCCAAATAATATTGCACCATCCTTTAATAAGTACTTTTAGTCCCATATCCCAACCTAGCTAGTGACATCTTCCCTTCTTCCTCTCTAGGGTTCACTTATAAGAGGATCCCTTCTCTTCTAATCATACCTCACTTCACTCCTACTAGAAAACTATGTCCCCCTACGTTATATGTAGGTGAAGGATCAAAAAGGAGTATTTTAGCATTGATAATATGGATATCTATAATAGAAAAGAGACAAAGAACATATTTACCTATTATAGAGGACTTCCCCAAAGTTCCAAACAAAATTTAAGGCTCAACCCAAACCTAAGAGAGCATGAAAATTTTCCACCATCATCATGGATGCTCATAGAGTTAAACCTACATAGGTAGAAACTTAGATGGAAAACAAAGAAGAATCCAATATGCAATAAGGAGACTAAAAGTTATTGACCTTCAATATAGGCCAAAAAACATGAGAGGAAGATAAGAACTCTCCAAAAATTAGTTTCCATCATCCTAAACTACATTAGTAAAGATGACAAAACTAAGGAATAACTTAAGGCCTAGGTTGGGGGATTATCTACTTACATTAATTTCCCCATGGACCCAATGGATTTTAATGAACCAACTCCTAGCATCATGAAGGATTTATAAAAGAGTAAGTAGAAAAGAGATACTAGAATTTTGGTGAGTTCAACATCAACTTGGAGTGACTCCTTGGATTCCCAAGGAAGTAAGTTAATCCAAGAGGCCACTCAATATTATCATAGAGTGAGAAATTAAGCCAGTACAATTGTTAAGTTCAAAGAGTCTCTTGATCAAGAAATTATGTTGCTCGAGGATAGTCTACCAATTCTATAGAAAAAAGTTATGATTACATTTATGGATATACAAATAAAATACATCCTCCTATATGGAAACCAAAAGATGCACTATGGTTGAAGGCCACAAAATTAAGACCCATGGATTTCAGGGCTTACAAGAAGTTTTTCATGAGGAATGAGGCTATTGATCCAATTACGGTAGAGATAGAAAAAATAATTAAACCCCTTATTTTCACTTTTTGGGAGTAACCCAACAAGCTCCTTAATTTTTCTATTATCATCAAAGTATTGGTCAGTTTAACTAGGAAGCCTCTAATAAAAGAGTTGACCGTTAAGCTAATGATAATCATAATCTCAATGTTTTCTAGGTTAAGATTTTGTAAATAAATGAGGTTATGGAGAAAATTAAGAAGACCCTTTTTCTAAAAAAGATTCTAGTCCACTGTTGCTCCAAACTTCAACTTAGTCCTAGAGTCATTATATAATTCTACAATTCAATTCCCAGACTAATAAAGGAAAATGAGTGATTATGTTTGCAATGGGATGGTGATGATTTAGGCACTTATTTTATTCTTCCTCTCTATTCTTATTTTTTGAATGATATGATAAATAATTCTTTAATTTTGTGTGTGTTTAATTATAATTATTTTATTAGGCCCAAATAATAAAATGGGTAATTTAATTTTGGGGTTGATCTTAAAAATAATAATGTAACCTATAAATTGTGGCCCTAGGGACCCATTTAGAATCTAAAATAAATGTTTTCACTTGAAAGTGAACCCTTTATAAACCTAATGTTTAGCATTCTAGTGAAACATGGGATTGATCTTGTAGATACTAAAACTTGACCACTTTTATTTGGTCAATTTACCCCTAATTAAACCAATTTTGTATCTTCTATATTAATTAAATAATACCATATTATTTAATTAATATTCAATTATCTCAACCTTCATCCTAGTCCATTTTTTTTATTATCACTAAATCATATCCTAAAGTAAATAATTACCTTTAATTATTTACCCCAATCCCATTCATCCATTAAATTAAATACAAATACCCTTATTTATTTAATTTAGTCCTCAAATACCCTTTCCTTCAAATAGGAATTAAATATAATTATTTAATTCCTATTTTCTCTCTCCAAATGTCACTTCCTCCATCACCCCCACTTGCACTAATCCTAATCCTAATACCCACCTGACCTACCCACTAAACACATGCACACACTTAATCCTTGATTAAGTGGGTCAACTCTCCCCATCACATCAATCACATGGCCCCTTGTACTTGTGACATGGCCTTGGTACCATGCCACATGGGCCTTATCCCCTCAAGGATTCAATATTCCTCTCAAGCCTTCTCATTGTGCCACTTGGTGAAAGGAAGTCAGATGAGCGAAAATGGCTTCCTACACTAATCTAAGTAGGGGAGAGTTACAAAAAAAATTGTTTTAACACCTTTAACAATTACAAAAAGAGAAGCACAAAGAGAATCATGGAAATAGAACAACAAGTACACAAATACAACATACACCAAATATATGTGGGGAAAACCCTTTTGGGTAAAAACCCCACCCTCCAAAAGCGCAGTACTTCTATATTACTTCAAATAGGAGTTTCAACATAGCCCAAGTACAAAGCTTCTACACAAGTGCTTCATCACAAACACCTATTCTGGAGTTAACATGGAAGCACTTCATTACCTACAAACAAACTATGCATTCTACAATTCATGGCACTCATCTTATAATGAGATACAAGCTTCAAGAAGCATCTAGAAGGAGAGGGGCATCCAAATCCACATGGCACAATATCCCATGCCATAGACATGCATTTGGACACATGTACAACATTCCCTTACACCCCTTACAATGGTCAAACACGTAAATATTCCTTCCTCAAGCTTGGGTTC
The DNA here is from genome assembly GCA_007258455.2 of Sequoia sempervirens. Taxonomy (NCBI): domain Eukaryota; kingdom Viridiplantae; phylum Streptophyta; class Pinopsida; order Cupressales; family Cupressaceae; genus Sequoia; species Sequoia sempervirens. Next base: position 1,034,328,817 of record VDFB02281492.1, read on the forward strand.
CTAGAATATGCTAAAAATAGCTTATGAAAGATTCTTTACACATCCAGCTATCATAGAATCTGTCATAGTTGACAGCACTTATAGCTATAAGAGAATTTTTCATAACTGACTAAAAATAGCCGATTCTCTTATATCCTATCATAACCCAACTTGGGTGCCAACTTTTTCCCATGCATTCAAAGATACCTTATGACACATCATAGAAGCTTTCATATGTCATAGATTCCAAAGTGGGATTGCTATGTCCACTTGAGATGATTATGTGGCATCCAATCACTTCTAACGGGGATGCCACCCAACTGACGGGTCCCAATTTGTGACATGACACCATAGGCAATTAAATAATACAAATAAATATATTAATACATCAAATTAAATCAATATTAGGACTCTAAGGTTGAGACATATTAATCCCAACATTCTCCCACTTATTGAAGACCTGTCGAGAGTCATACAGAATCATCTGCTCAGGGTCCCAAGGCCCATGGAAACGAAACACCATCTGAACTTCTTTATGCTCACTGGTTTTTTCAGTACATCTACAACATTCGCCAAAGTTTCAACCTTCTCCAGGTTCACCTTTCCATCTTCTACCATATCATGAAGAAAAAGATATTGTACATCGATGTGCTCTGTTCTGGCATGAAAGGTAGGATTCTTTTCTAAGAAAATCGTACTTTGACTGCCACAACAAACAGTAATATGTCATGCATCTAAACCAATATCAGAACACAATCTCTTAATACAAATAGCTTCCTTACATGCATGATTGGCTACCATATACTCTACCTCTGTCATGGATAGCGCAACTACAACTTGTTGCTTACTCATCCAACTGATAGCACCACCAAACATCATAAACAGATAACCACTGGTGGATCTTCTGTTGTCAATGTCAGCTGCCCAATTTGAATCCACATATCCTAGAATTCTCATAGAATGTTGAGTCTAGTAGGATAACCATGAAAACACAAGGCATACTCGGAAGTACCCCATAAATATCTAAACACTCTCTTAACTGCATCCCAATGCACCCATCTAGGATTAGCCATAAAATAGCTAAGGACTCCCATTGCTTGGGAAATGTCTGGTCTTGTACACACCATCACATACATTAGACTTCCAACTACACTCACATATGGTACTTTGTTCATTTCCTCCATCTCAGTAGGATATTTTGGACAATCATTCATAGAAAGCTTCATCCCCTGCATTACAGGAACAACTAACTATCTTCAATCTACCATGTTGAATCTCTCCAACACTGAGTTCACATACTTGCTTTGGCTTAACCAAAGCTTTATGTTAGCTCTGTCTCTCATCATTTCCATCCCCATAATGTACCTAACTACACCTAGGTCTTTCATCTCAAACTGTGCTGACAATTGAAACTTTGAATATGAAATAACACTTTTACCATTCCCAATAAACAACATATCATCTACATATAGGACAATAATGAGAATGCAACCATAATTAGTTTTAAGGTACACACAATGGTTATATTTAGATCTTTAAAATCCCAATGAAAACACATAGATATCAAACTTCTGATACCACATTCTAGGAGACTATTTCAAACCATAAAGAGACTTCTTCAGTTTGCAAACCAAATTTTCTTTACCTTTCTCAACGAAATGCTCTGGCTATGACATGTAAATGTCTTCCTCCAAATCACCATAAAGGAACACTATCTTCACATCCATTTGTTCCACTTCTAAGTCATATGCAACTGCAAGTGACAACAAAAGTCGGATAGATGTCATCTTCGCTACAGTAGATAATATCTCCCCATAATCAACTCCCTCCACTTGGGAAAACCCCTTAGTGACCAAACGTGCCTTATACTTCTCAACATTACCATATGAACCACACTTTTTCTTGAAAGCCCATTTACAACCAACGTGTTTACGTCCAGTAGGTAAAGGTATTGTTATCTCTTAAACTTGCACCCAAACTAAGTTGTGAAACTCAATTAGCTAGAGAAACATGGGAGCATTCTTGGGTTGTGGGTCACCCAAAATGAGAATGAACCTCTGAATAGTCCGGCTTCCTAGCTGGTTATATAACTTAAAATACTGATTTTAAAAAAGAAAAGGGAGAAGGAATGCTTAAATATGATAAAACTGAAAGCATAAGATGAAGTGATACACCAAACTTAAAGGGAGGCAATGGAATTCAGAACTCTACACTTAGTTTGAAATTGGTTAAAACTAAGTTTACACAACTTGTTATAGTATGTTCATGCATAAATATTTTACTGACAGATCAAATACCACAACTTATAAAAGGAAGGAAGACTTCATAATTATCAAGTAGCCTGTATTTTATAGACACAATCAGTAACCTTAATACACACTAATCACAGAAAAGGTATAACATATGAGACAAAGTTATAAGGAAATTAAGATAACCTTCACATTAAACTTGATCAATCATTAAAAATACACTAAACTATAAGAACAAATAGGCAAGGGTTCATCACCAGAAATAAGTAAGGTATCCACTGTATTCCATATCTCATGAGTTACAAAAATATGCCAATATTGTATCAAAAGACTATAAAAGTCACAATGTCTCCAATTTGCATAATCAGATTAACTCAAAAATGAGTTACAAAAGTAATTAAGTACACAACACCAAGTGGTTCCACCAAAAAAGTTTCTAGAAACTATCTTGGGTCGGATGCAACAAAAAGCCCCAAATTTAGCATGTAAATCTATCTCCAAAAGTGATCAATAAGGTTGAAATGGTCAATCTTGACAAGGTCCTCCATAAAGGCAAGCTAAAAATGCTCCAAGATGCTCTCAAAAGGTTAAAACAACCCCCTATATCCTCTCCATTTGTTTGCAAACTGATTCTAACCCTCCTAGATACCCTCCTCATGTTTGCAAACTATCTCCAACTCCCCAATATTCTTGGCATGTCATTTGATCCATTCACTCTCTCTCCCCAAGACTTACTCATATATTGACACATGATCATATGTTTTTCATTTAAATAAATACTTTAAGTAAAAGTGATTTATAAAATATCACTTAACTTAAGCATTTAACAATGTTAAATAATGCAAAAAAAAATGACCTCCATGTATTTGGTCATAGACATAGGCAAAAGGTTTTACCAAGTCAAAATGTGATTCAAATATGTTTAAGTCACAAGGCATAATAAACCTAAAGACATAATATACAAGTCTTATTCATGGGGTATTCAATTTTCAATGTATATATTTTTTAAAATGGAAGGCAAAAATGCCTAACTCTTGTCAGCATTTGAGATAGGGTTTCAACTCTAAAACAAAAGCAACACAAAAAACAAAAGAATTTCATTTTTTATGAAGCTTCTAGGAGAAGCTCGACCGCCGCCTATGGTGAGGGTTTCCAGAATACAGAGGCTTTTCTGATGGATTTTAAGCTATAGAGAGGAATTGACCTGCATCATTTATTGGTTTTCCTCCCAATAAACACAGTGGTAAGTATTTTTTCGAAGTAATTTTAATAAAATACCTCTATTTCACTTGAATATTGTTGATACATTCCCTCCATGTTCGTGACTCCTATAGCCATTCTTACCCATTCATATGTTTCATTCTTGATCTTTGTGACTCCTTCATGGCCGAGGGCTTGTGAACATACTCCAAATATTTTGAGGAATAAAACTCAACAACAAGGTCATGTAGCCATACACAGGCCACTAAAGAGTCTCAAGTAAGCCATTAATGAAATTATTATGTTGTTCTACTTTTCTGAGAAAGAGAATTGATCGAACTCGAGCCACCATCAGTAGATTTCCTTCATTTGATGGCCACCATTTGAACTTTATTTCTTTGTTCTTTCTTCACTCTTCTGGGCCACCATGGAATCTGCATCTAAGTTTTTTATAAAAAAATGTTTTTCCTATTTGATAATATAGAGCACAGTGAACTTCATGGTCACAACCATGGAATTCTTTTTCTGGGTTACTTCAAATATTTGAGATTTATGTATTTTTCTGACTGTGGCCATATCAAAAATTGAGGGTTTATTTCACTTTTGAAAAAATGTGTGTTCTAGAAAAGAAAAACCCATTTTCATGATCTAGGGTTTCAACAAGCCGCTATTATTTTTTGAGGTAAAAATCCCTCCTAGGTTTTTACATGAACTCTATTGTAGCTCTTGAGATTTTCTTTTCAAACTCTAGGCTCATATATTTGTCCTTCTGAAAATGAGACTTTCTTTTTCCATGGTCGTAGCCATATTTACATGCTGGTATTGTAGCTTTATACTGTTGTGACCTTGTATCGAAGCCTCTATGTTAGAGCTTTTCTGAAACTCGGTATTGTTGGATGTTGTGTTGTGTTTTTGATATGTGGTTGTCATTGATGTCAACACTATTAGCATTGTTTCATTAGAAGTTGTATATGTCGAGGATATTGAGAAAATTATAATAAGAAGTGTTGCAGGTTGTTAGTGGTGAAGTGAAGTTCTTTTTGTCAGTGTGATCAGTACGTTGTTTTTTAGATGTTGTGGTCTAAAGGGTTTCTTGTTTATTATATCTATTTTATCCACGTCAAGTTTCAAAGATCCACGTGAATATTTGATCAAGTTATGGAGATTTATATTCTGACAGTTTTTCTATTACTTCAATTTGTGTTCCTGAATGAAGATCATGTGATTCCAGTAAGTTCAGTTGCTACAAATGCTTCTCTGATGTTTCATGATGCTTGTGAATGTTTCTAGTTCATTCTCTATCTATGTTATGCATCCGCATTGATCATTGTGCTCGTGATCCAATATTTTCTCTTGTGTGTTCATGTTTTTCATGTTCTTGGCCGACAATGTGTTGAAGCATGTTGTGGATCTTCGAGGAGTAATTAATTGAAGTGGTTCATGTTTGAGAATTTTATTTTTGGTCTTCACTATGTTGTGGCTGACCTTGGTTGATTCACATGAATAATCTTTATTGATTTGGGCCGACTGTTTATATTCATTTTATTATTTCTTTGGAGTTGACTTATAGCGATGTAATTTCTTGTTGCAGATATATAAGAGCGATTGTTTTATCATTTGAAGGTATGTGTGTGCGAATTATAAGAGTCCTGTGTGCAAATAAATTTCATATCATTCGAAGGCAAAGCAGAGAGAGAAGAAGAGTGAAGAAGAGTGAAGAAGTGTTCATGTGCTTAACTGAAACTGTAACCAAGCATTAGCAGATGCTACTTTTCTCAATTCAAAGTCTGATGGATTTAATCAGAAACTTTTTGTAAGATAGTGTTTCTTCCTTTGGGAAGTAAGCCTATTTTTTATTTGAGCAGTGAGCTCTAGGCAGTGTGCCTGAATGCATGTGAATTCCCCATTCATAATTCCTTATACTTTTAACAGGGTATAATCTTGTGGATTGACCTCCACCATGGTTTTTCCCCTAACAGGGTTTCCACGTAAAAAATCTTGGTGTTATGTGTGATTCTGATGTTTTGTTCATTTATGCTTTCATGATTAATGATCAAATCTAAGAATAAGGTTAATAAGTTGAATAAGTTTGAAACTTGGTGACAACTGATTCACCCCCCCTCTCAGTTGTCTGCCCTTGAGTTTCCAACAATTGGTATCAAAGCTTGTGGTTCCTTGGAAGAAGTTTAACAGCTTGAGGTGATCTAGGATGGCAACTTAAAAGAAGGATAGTCCTAGATTTGATGGAACAAATTATTCTTTATGGAAGACTTGAATGGAGTGCCATCTGACATGCATTAGTGAACCCTACTGGAGCATTACAAAAAATATATATGTTATTCCACAAAATGGTCCTACTACTTCTATTGAGATTAGGGATGTTGAGTATAATATCAGAGCTAAGGAGACATTTTTGAGTGCTTTGACTAATATTGTGATGACAAATTTGATGGATCTAAAGACTGCTTATGAAATCTAGAAAAATTTTGAAACCTTGTATGAAGGTGATGCTAATGTGAAGATTGATAAGCTACAAAGTCTGAAAGGGAAATATGAAAATTTGAAAATGGGTGATGATGAAAATTTTACTACTTTCATGCAAAGAGTTAATGAACTTGTGTGTGGTATCAGATGTGCTAGTGGATAGATAGACGAATTAGAAATTGTTGCTAAAGTGCTTAGATCCTTGCCTGATTCTTACAAAGTCAAGGCTAGTACTATTGAAGAACTTCAGACTGTAACAAATGTTACCAAAGATACGTTGATTGGTAAGCTTACTGCTTTTGAGTTGAGTGAATTTGGCGATGCACTTCCTAAGGTTGAATCTGCATTCAAGGCCACTACTTCTGGAAGAGATAGAAAGATATATGATTCAGGTGAAAGTTCATCTAGAAAGACATTCAAGTATGAGGACGAAATGAGACAACTCGATGAAGAAGAAAGAGAGCTTGAAGAACTTGAAGCATTGATTGTGAAAAGAGAATCTAGAGGACAAGGTAAGTATAAAGGAAAATTTCCTGTTAAATGTTTCTCTTGCAATAAGATAGGTCATTTTGCATCAAGGTGTCTTGAGAGAGTTTCCAACCCAAGATTTAACAAGCCTAAATTCCAAAAGAAGTGTTACTATGCTGCTGGTGAAGGTGTGACAGATGATGAATCTGACAAAGGAAATGCAAGTGAAGATGAATTTGTGTTTATTGCTAACAAGGAAAATAATCATGTGTCTATTGAATCTGCTAGTTGTACAAATGTGGAGAAATCCCTAGCTGCTCAAGTTGAAAAGAAAGATCAAATGGGTAATTGGCAGTGGTTGTTCTCATCATATGATATGAGATAAAAGTAAGTTTGTGAATTTGGAAAAGTATGATGGTGGTGTTGTGAGATTTGGTGATAATACAGCTAGTGTGATCTGTGGAAGAGGATGCATTTATCTTGATGGTAAGCATAATACTGATGATGTCTTGTATGTTGAAGGTTTGAATCATAATATTTAAGTGTTGGATAGATGGTTGATAAGGGATACAATCTTTAGTTCATGGATGGTAAGTGCAAAATATTGGGAAATTCTAGAAATGTGATTGCATCAGGTACAAAAATAAAAGGTAATATTTTCCACCTAAGTGTTGCTAGTAAAAGTTGTTTGATTACTCAAATTGATGAAATTTGATTGTGGCATAGGAGAATGTGCCATGTTAACTTTGATAATATTGTCAAGATAAGTTCCACTAAGGTTGTGAGAGATCTTCCTAAGTTGATGAAACCTACTAATGACATATGCAAAGAATGTCAGTTAGGAAATCAAACAAGAATTTCATTTTGAAGTAAACAGCAAAATTCAAATGGGTTGTTGGATCTTGTGCATACTGATTTGTGTGGTCCTGCTAGAACTAGATATTTACAAGGATGCAGGTACTTCATGTTTCTTATTGATGACTATTCAAGGATGATGTGGGCTACTTTCTTAAGGGAGAAATCTGAAGCTCTGGAAAAGTTCAAGATCTTTAAGGCTATGGTTGAGACAGAGACAGGTCTGAAGATTAAATATCTAGGATCAGATAGAGGTGGTGAATTCACTTTCGGTGAGTTTAATTCTTTTGTGAAGAGCATGGAATAAAGAGATAGTTATCTACACTGCAAACCCCTCAACAAAATGGAGTTGTGGAAAGGAAGAACAGAATAGTTCTAGATGCTACTAGAACCATGATGTTGGAAGGAAATGTACCTCATATCTAGTGGAGAGAAGTTGTGAGTACTACTATGTACACACTTAACCGAGTACAAATCCAAGGTGATACTGGTAAGACTCCTTTTGAGCTATGGTATGGTCAAAAACCTACTATTGGATATTTCAAGATCTTTGGAAGCAATTGTTATATCAAAAGAGATGAAGATATAGGAAATTTTGATGCTAGGAGTGATGAAGGAATCTTTCTGGGTTATACTACTAAAAGTAAGGCCTACCGGTGTTACAATAAGAGACTGGAGAAAATGGTTGAAAGTGAAAATGTTAAGGTTGATGAAGAATTTGGTACACTATGCAGAACCTATGGATATGATTCTGATGATTAGAATGACAGCACAAACAAATGTCAGACCTGAAGTCAAGTCCAAATCATTCCGGTGAATCAAGAAGATCAAAAGCAAGGAGAAACTGGTGGAAGAACAAAAGAGGGATTAGAAGAGCTTGAAGTTGAAGAACATTCTAAGAAGACTCTGAGGTATGTAAGGTTGAATCATTCAAAGATCAAATTATTGGTGATAAGAACAAAGGTGTCCAGACTAGGAGAAAGATTGTAGAAGAATATTGTTTGATTTCAAAGACTAAGCCTAACAATGTGAATGAAGCATGCAAAGATGAACATTGGGTTGAAGCAATGAAAGAGGAACTACAGAAAATTGAAAAGAATGATACATGGATTCTTGTTCCCAAACCTAAGGATAAGAATGTAATTGGAAATAAATGGGTCTTTAGAAACAAACTGAATGAACAAGGTGAAGTGGTTAGAAACAAAGAAAGAATGGTATGTAAGGGATATTCACAGATGGAAGGTATTGATTTTGAAGAAACCTTTGCCCCTGTTGCTAGAATTGAAGCTGTGAGATTGTTTCTTGCTTATGTTGCTTACAAAGACTACAAAGTTTATCCAATGGATTCCAAGTCTACTTTTCTAAATGGTGAATTGGAAGAAGTGTATGTTGAACAACCTGATGGATTCTAGTTGATTGATCAAGGAGATATGGTTTGTTGATTGAAGAAAGCATTGTATGGACTCAAGCAAGCCCCTAGAGCATGGTATGCCAAATTGGATAAGTACTTGGTGAAGCTCGGATTTAACAAAGGTACTGCTAATAGTAATTTGTATTTCAAGAATGATGATAAAGATTTGATTGTGGAAGTTTTTGTTGATGATATCATATTTGAGGGAGATGATAACTTGTGTATGAAGTTTGCTAATGAGATGCAGAATGAGTTTGAGATGTCAATGATTGGAGAGATGAAATTCTTCTTGGGATTGTAAATTACTCGGTTAGATAAAGGGATCTTTATATCTCAATCTAAGTATGTGAAATAATTGCTAAAGAAATTTGGTATGGAAGATTCAAATCCAGTTGGTACACCTATGGTGACCGAATGCAAGTTGACAACTGATGATGATTCTTCAAAGGAAAATCAGACTAGATACAGATCAATGATTGGTGGATTGCTTTATTTGACTCAAACTAGTCTTGATATCATGAATGTTGTATGTATTGTTGCTAGATTTCAAGTTGATCCTAATGAATCTCATGTGACTACTATGAAGAGGATTTTTAGATACTTGAAGGGGACAGTTGATTTTGGTTTATGGTATCCTAAAGATGATGATCTTACTTTGAGTGCCTTTACTGATGTTGATTGGGCAAGAGATGTGAATGACATGAAAAGTACTAGTGGTGGAGAATTTTTCTTGGGGAAGAAGTTGATTTCATGGTTAAGCAAAAGCAGAATGCTATTTCTTTATCTACTACAGAGGCAGAATACATTGCTACTGCTAATAATTGTACTCAAGTATTGTGGATGAAACATATGTTGAAGGATATCAGAGTTGTGTATGATGAGCCTATTGCTATATTTTGTGATAACTCAAGTGTTATTAACATTTCTAAGAATCTGGTGTTGCATTCCAAGACCAAGCATATATCTATCAAGTTTCACTTTTTGAGAGAGAAAGTAAGTGAAAAGGAAGTTAGATTGGAGTATGTGCCTACTAAGGAGCAGATTGCAGACATATTTACCAAGTCATTTCCTAAGGATACTTTTGAGTATCTCAGAGGGAAGTTAGGGGTGATTACCCCTCCTAATCAGAACTAAGGATGCATTGATTTGCATCAATTTGTGCATTTCATGATCATATTTTGATCTGGATTGATGTTGTGGTGCTTGCTACTTAGGGGGAGCAGTCAGATGTTTAGAATTTTAGGTGTTCATATATGTGGTTCAAAGCTTGTATAGAATAAATCTTTTCCATTTATGTCAAAGGGGGAGAAGAGCAATGTGAAAAATCTTTGTGGGGAGAAGAGTTGAGGAAAGAAGAGTCAGAACCTAAGGGGGAGTAAGTGTAGTTGTTTTGATGTTATTTTTCACATCATGTGTTGCCATCAATGCCAAAGGGGGAGATTGTTGGATGTTGTGTTATTTTTCTGATATGTGGTTGTCATTGATGTCAACACTATTAGCATTGTTGCATTAGAAGTTGTATATGTCAAGGATATTGAGAAAATTATAATAAATGTTGCAGGTTGTCAGTGGTGAAGTGAAGTTCTTTCTGTCAATGTGATCAATAAGTTGTTGTTCAGAGGTTTTGGTCTAAAGGGTTTCTTTTTTAGTATATCTAGTTTATCCACATCAATTTTCAGAGATCCATGTGAATATTTGATCGAGATATGGAGATTTGTATTTTGAAAAAAAAATTGTTACTTCAGTTTGTGTTCCTGAATGAAGACCATGTGATTCTAGTAAGTTGAGTTGTTGAGAATGCTTCTCTGATGTTTCATGATACTTGTGGATTTTTCTAGTTCATGCTCTATCTATGTTGCACATCTACATTGATCATTGTGCTCGTGATCTGATATTTTCTCTTGCGTGTTCATGTTTTTCATGTTCTTGGCCGACAAGGTGTTGAAGCGTGTGTTGGATATTCAAAGAGTGATTAATTGAAGTGGTTCATGTTTGAGGATGTTATTTTCAGTCTTCACTATGTTGTGGCCAGCCTTGGTTGATTTGCATGAATAATATTTATTTATTTGGGCCAACTGTTTATATTGATTTTATTATTTCTTTGGAGCCGACTTATAGCGATGTAATTTGTTGTTGCGGATATATAAGAGCAATTGTTTTATCATTTGAAGGTATGTGTGTGCAAAGTGTAAGAGTCGTGTGTGTGAATAAAGTTCAAATCATTTGAAGGTAGAGTAGAGAGAGAAGAAGATTGAAGAAGAGTGAAGAAGTGTTCATGTGCTTAACCGGAACTGTAACCAGGCATTAGTAGATGCTACTTTTCTTGGTTCAAATTTTGATGGATTTAATTAGAACCTTTCTATAAGATAGTGTGTCTCCCTTTGGGAAGTAATCCTATTTTTTATTTGAGCAGTGAGCTCTAGGCAGTGTGCCTGAATGCATGCGAATTCCCCATTCATAATTCCTTATACTTTTAACAGGGTAGAATCTTGTGGATTGACCTCCACCGTGGTTTTTCCCCTAACAAGGTTTCCACGTAAAAAATCTTGGTGTTATGTGTGATTCTGATGTGTTGTTCATTTATGCTTTCATGATTAATGATAAGATCTGAGAATAAGGTTAATAAGTTAAATAAGTTTTAAATTCGGTGACAACTGATTCACCCCCCCTCTTAGTTGTCTTCCCTTGAGTTGCCAACAAGTATTGCATTTTTTTTGCTCAATTCATTCTCCTAATCACTATACTTGATTTTTGCATGCTTTGTTGATTGGATCATTATTCTGAGCATACCAGATTACTGGCACTTACTTTATGTAGCATCATCTTTATACACTAGTAACAGTGAGTCATTGTATCATTAATGATTCCATCTATAGAAATTGACTATTATCATTATTAGTTTAATTGCTTCCTCCAAAGAGAAAATGCCTTTACTACTGCTATTGTTGGTTACTATTGATCTTTCCTTCACTTGCTTCCTTGTAGTTTCAATAACAACCCCAAATATAGTTGTACAAACATGAACCTTGAAAAACTCTTAGCACAAAACAATCATCATCTTATTGAAATAATGCTCTTTCTTGCTCAAATCTCACTATTTGATGATGATTAATAATACATTTCAGTCACTTAATTTTGTAAAAATATGTATTACCTTTGGGATGGTAAATACAGCATGCATATTATGACAAGTGACATCAAACATCATATCTCTGTCAATATTTAATAGCCCTTGCATTAGCCTTACTTGAATATCTTGATTATATTTTAATAACCTAATAGAGTACTTGAAGACTATGAATAATTTCCCTTAGCATAGGCATATTCACCTCTTCAGTGTTGGTGTTCACATGATTCCAAGCCCTTCAGGAATGATCCCTTTCTAGTACTTGAATAACAAGACTTAAGAGGTGTGTATGCCTATGATAGGGTAAAATTTTGAATCTTGAGTACCTATCAAAACATTCAGGAGACTTAAGATAAGGCACTAATGCAAATTAAATTTCCATCTCTTATCAAATACATGAGAGCAGCATGATGGGCTCAACCCTTGTGGGAGCCACATTTAACCCACATGTTGAAAATAGATGAATTGAAACAACAACATTACTTTTCCTATATCTGCACATGAAGCAAACAAATTAGAAAAATAAATGCATATTTTGGATGTGTCTGATGACTTCAATTTTTGGGACATCCAAGGTTTTTCTGCTTGTTTAAGGCATTTTGAGGATTAGTTTATACATGCATAGGTGAATGTTCATATGATGTTAGAAACTTTTCATTGCTTAGAGAATTGCTCTAACACCATTGCTTACTATCAGATGCAGGAACTAGGAGCAATATGGAGCTATGAAGGACACAAGTAGCTCGAGGCAGCAGCAAGAACAAGATGACACAACCTGAACTAGTAATTCTCAGGCAATGACTGGTTTCCTTCCTTATATGCACTTTTTTTTTGTTATTTATTCATGTATATGCTTTTCTGAATTTGTATTGAATAAGTAAAAGTCAATCTCACGGCTTGTGTGAGATAATGTACAATTTTACATTCAATAAAGATTACTACTCTATTCAGAAAAGATTTGTGTAAATCCTTCTTTTGTTACATGCACTTGTATGGATGCAGTAATTTGTAAAAATGTAATCTTTTTGGATTATTTCATTTATGCAATTGAATGTAATGAAGGAAAGATTTAAAATGTTCCTTTTATCAGTTTAAAATCAACAAGCTCTACTTGATTGATCTATAAGTAAAAATCTAGTAACAGGTACCAAATCCCAAGTCTTATTTTTCTTTAATGAAGCCATCTCCTCATCCATGGCTTGCATCTAGGAATCTGAATCATTCATTCCCATTTCCTCTATAACTGTCCTAGGCTCATCAATGTTAGTAATCAATGCAAAGATGCAACTAGAATCCAATAACAAATAGCCAAACCTTTACAAATGCCACCTAACTCGTGTAGACCTCCTCAAAGGCTAAGGTTGAGGTTCTCCTTCTTCTTCAAAACTTTCAGAGCTACTTGAGATCTATCTCCTCATCATCAGGTCCAACAAGAGTACTTGGTTCTTCTTTCTTTGGATTAGGTGGAATTTTCACTACCTCCTCCTTCTTTTTCTCCTCTTTCTGCCATTGTAGCTCAACAATGGAAGGTTTCATCTCTCTGAATATCACACTTCTACTGTAGAGAACCTTCTGAGCTTTTGGATCCCAAAGCTTTTACCCTTTCACACTGGCACCATAGTCGATAAAGATACACTTAATAGCCTTGTTCTCCAACTTATACCTTTTCTCAATTGGAACATGAGTGTAAGCTTCACATCCAAATACTCTGAGATGTCTCATTGAAGGCTTTTTACTAGACCATGCCTCCATGGGTTTCTTACCAACAAGTGCTGATGATGGAGATCTATTGATCAAATAACATGCAATGGCTACCACTTCATCCCAAAAAAAAAATTCAAGGCCACCACCACTCAACATACTCCTAGCCCTCTCCATCAATGTTATGCTCATCCTCTCTGCAACTCCATTTTTTTGTGGAGTGTAGGGAGCAGTCTTATGTCTCTCAATCTCATGCTCTTTACAGAACTTGTCAAACTCTACAGAACAAAACTCACCACCATTAGCATTCCTCAAACACTTAATATTTCTACTAGTCTGATTTTCTACCAAGGCCTTAAACTCCTTAAACTGACTAAAGACTTCAACTCTACTTCTGAGGAAATAAAAAAATGTCCTTCTACTTTAATCATCTATAAAAGAAACAAAATATACATATTTTAGTAATGAAGAAACATTTACAGGACCAAAAACATCTTAATGAACATAGCCCAAAACCCCAGAAGACTTATGAGAACTAGAGTAAAAATAATCACGGTGTTGTTTTCCATACACACAATATTCGTAAAAGTCAAACTCGAGATTACAATCATCAAGGCCTTCAACAAGGCTCTTATTTTTTAGGGTTCTAAGACCCTTCTCACCAATGTGACCAATTTGTTGGTTCCATATCATTTTCTTCTCAATAGGAAGCCTCATTTCCATGAAATGAGCACCCTTAGGTACCCAAAATGCATGACCATCGGATGTAGCAGCATCACACTTCTTCTTTTTTATGATCTGATGGTGAAGATGAAGAATCTAAATATCTCTTCTTTGGTACATCAGAAGAACTATTGTACTGTATAGTTCATGCATCAAGATGAAACAGAGTGTCAATACAAACTCCCTTAGCTAGCACCATAGATCCTCTTGTCATCTCGCATCCTCCACCAGGGAAAAAAACTTGCACTCACGAATCATTTAGTTTACTTACAAAAATCAGGTTTCATGCCAAACCTAGGATATGCAAGACACCATCAATCCCCTTCACTCTTCCATTATCAAATCTAATTTTGACTCTTCCACGGTGAACAATATTTAGGTGAGAGTCATCACCCAGGTACACCTCTCTACCATTGTACTCCTCATACTTCAAGAACCAATCTCTATGAGAAGTCATGTGAAATAATGCACTTGAATCTATCAACCACACATCATTTGATGCATCTAGGTTGTCAGGGCTGTAGTAAATGCTTCTCCATCAAATTGAGATGATTTTTGAGATTCAAAATCAGAGAAATACTTGTTTTTCTTCTTCTTGTCCTTCTTGCAATCTTTTCGAATGTGACCAAATTCACCACAATTCCAACATTTTTCCTTGGACTTTTTACTAGGAGACTTAGATCTCCCTCGAGACTTTGACTTAGTTTTCTTTGCTTTCTTTTTCGCCTCTCTCCTTTGGTCTGCCACAAGCTGCAAGGGCCTCCTTGGCCATCTCAGAAGACTTCCTTCACATCTCTTTAGATAGTAATGAGGAAAAAACCTCATCCATCTTAAAGGTGGAATTATTGCTTCCAATAGCCATTACCAAGTGATCCCAAGAGTATGGAAATGAACACAAAAGGAGCATGCAACGGTCTTCTTCATCAATCTTATCTCCAATGGAACCAAATTGTGTAACCAACATGTTAAATGCATTTATATGATCTGCTATAGACCCTCCATCTTCCATTTTCAAAGAATACATCTTCAATCTTAGGAAAAGCTTGTTTACCAGGGATTTAGCCTGATAGACATCACCAAGCTTCTTCCATAGAGAAGTAGAAGTTTTATCTTCATGGAAATTCCGGAGGATGCAATCAGCCAAACATAGTCTAATAAGAACCTTGGCTTTCCTATCCATGAGATCCCAATCTTCTTATTTCATGCTTAACAATTTGGTTCCAAAAATAGTAGCCCACAGGTCACAGTCTACAAGCATGTATTCCATTTTGAGCTTCCACAACTCAAAATTACCGTCATTAAATTTCTCCATCTCAATCCTCCTAGATGTGCCTACCATCTCTTTCCTACAACAAGGTAATGAAACACACACTTCTGTAAAACACCCACTGAAACAAAGATCGGCTCAAAAAAACCCTTCTAACCCAACAAAGGAACCAAGGCTGGTTAGGCTCTGATACCAATTGAAAGGAAGTTGGGTGAGTGAAAATAGCTTCCTACACTAATCTAAGTAGGGGAGAGTTACAAAAAAAATTGTTTTAACACCTTTAACAATTACAATAAGAGAAACACATAGAGAATAATGGAAATAGAATAGAAAGTACACAAATACAACATACACTAGATATAAATGGGGAAAACCCTTTCGAGTAAAAAACCCCACCCTCCAAAATTACAGTACTTCTATATTACTTTAAATAGGAGTTACAACATAGCCCAAGTACAAATCTTCTACATAAGTGCTTCGTCACAAACACCTGTTCTAGAGTTAACCAGACAACACTTCATTACCTATAAAAAAACTATGCATTATACAATGCAAGGCACTCATGTTATAGAGAGACACAAGATTTAAGAAGCATATGGAAGGAGAGGGGCATCCAAATCCACATGGCACAATATCCCATGCCATAGACATGTATTTGGACACATGTACAACATTCCCTTACACCCCTTACAATGGTCAAACATGCAAATATTCCTTCCTCAAGCTTGGGCACCTAGAATATGCTAAAAATAGATTATAACAGATTCCTTACACATCTTCCAGTTGTCATAGAATCTGTCATAGCTGAAAACACTTACAGCTATAAGAGAAACTGTCATAACTAACTAAAAATAGTCAATTAGCTTATGTATCGTGTCATAATCCAACTTGGGTGCCAACTTTCTCCCATGCATTCAAATATTCCTTATGACGCATCATAGAATATGTCATATGTCATAGATTCCAAAGTAGGACGCATATGTCCACTTGGGATGACTATATGTCATCCAGTCACTTTAGACGGGGATGCCACCCAATCGATGGGTCCCAATTTGTGACATGACACCATAGGCAATTAAATAATACAAATAAATACATTGATACATCAAATTAAATCAATATTAGGACTCTAAGGTTGAGACACCTTAATCCCAATACTTGGCACAATCTTGTGGCTTGAGATATCACCTTTCATCTCAACCCTTTATCTCCATCAAGCAATCTCAACCATTCATCCATTTTCATCCAAATCCTATATATCCAACCCTTAATCATTTTATGAAAAATATCACATTTTTCATTGGAGTATCATTATGCTACCAAAATTTCTATTGAACATACTTCCAATAGACTATCATAGGAAAATCTACTCAATAGAAGGATCATTATATCAGTTTGAGAAATTTTTAGCCTTATCTAAGTGTTTTTTATTGATTTTGTATATATTTGGTTTTTATTGCTTAAGTCATTCACATTAGGCACAAATTTTTAGTACACACAAATCTTAAGGTGTTGGACCATGCAGATGATATCAAATCTCTAGAGAATGATGGCTCCTTTCTAACTTAGATGCAACAATGTTGGTCCAACCTAGAACTGAATAACTCTAAACTAACCTAGTCTACCAGCTTGTAGAGGGAAAATAAAAGAGAGATATTTAGGAAATTAAAAGGTTGGTGATTTATCTAGATTAAAATGTGTTTATTTTTTCTCATTGCAGCATAATGAGTTAGTCAAACCACCAAAAGGAACTTGCATAGCTCTTTGTTATTGTTGACGCCAAAATTTGACAAGGTAACAGTGTCTTATGGGAAACTCAGTTTATGGGGGACTTTTTGCGCTAAACTAAGTGACCTTTGGGTTTTTAAAGAAGTCAGCTTCTTCTATAATGGGGGTTTGGAAAGGGAAAAGGAAACGGATATAATAAAATAAAGTCTAACCTAAGGCGATGCACCAAGACTTAATGATAGGAATGATAAATCATAGATCTAAGGGTTTGATTGCTATTTGTAGTGTTCTAGAAAATTAGAAATTGGAGATTATAGCACAGACAATCCATTCATTGACATAAAATAACATTACATACATTCCTACTGCCAAGAAGAGTCATTAGACAGGATCTAGATCAACAAACTTGCATTCAATATATAAAGAAGTTCTCAAATGAAATGTCCAAACAATAAAAGCACAGTTTACAGTTAAATCAAATAGCATGAAAGAATAGAAAGGCCAAACAATTGGCACACTCTGAAGTCTTTTGCAATAAAATAAAATAGTAATAAAGGCCTAGCATCTTTTCCTAAAACTAGTGTTTCTTCAAAATTCCCCCTATGGATTTTCGCTCAATAGAGAAAAGTATATATAGCAGAAAATTCCCACTGCTTTGGAGAGTAGTAATAGAAAAAAGATTTCGCGATCCTTGGAAATGATATAGAAAATAAGAATATTCCCCAAGTTGTTACAACAGAAAATATTCAAAACCAAGCATCTGGTCATTCCAAGCACAGGTGCATCTTCTACAGATGGCGGTGGTCCTAGCAAGGTTAAACAGATAGGTGTCTCCATCTCGTGCAAATGATTATGACATGCAGTGGCCAATTGCAGCATTTGGTTCATCTGGTTGATCACCCGAATACGAGATCCACCGACTAGGCACGTGGCAGCATTTCGCTGCCCATGTGAAACTTTATCTTTCACCGTTAAAGACCTACGCCAAGGCTACACATGTTGAATGGGTAGAGCACTAACCAATAGTTGAGGAAATGATCATCAGCCAGGTGCAAAAGAGACATGTGGTAGCATTTCGCTGCCCGCAGTCATTATTTCATCCTCATGCTAAAAGTTTTGCGAAGAGTAGACACGTAGCAAGAGTACACCACAGACAATAATTGTGGGCCCGCCAAACTCTTTGGGAGTGAGAGCTTTGTGGCATTCGAGCAGAGCCCGATGAGGAAGCAAGAAGGAATTATCAAAAATGGCCCGCAGCTACGACGCGTGGAAGTATAGCCGGGATTCTTGGGATGTGAAAGGAAGGGAGAACTTTGGGGTGCACAGAGAAGACACGTGGAGGGGGAAAGCAGATTTTTTATAGAAGGATAAGTTGATTTTCGGCAATGCGTGGGCCGATATCTAGAGGAAAATACACCCAAAGGGAGCTCATTGAATATTTATTAACAACTTTTGGCGACTACTAGGGGCATTTTTCCTGAGGAACGGAGAACCCAAAATTTCTCTGGTTTACAAACCAAAGTGCCATTTCATCAGATCACAGAGTCAGAGATTGGAAAGAGCCACCTGCAAAGGCAACCATTCATCCTTAGATGGCCTTACCATGTTGCACAAATTCTCCTATGCTCTGCTTAGATCAATAGTTTCTGTATGAGGCAGTGCATTAGGTAAACCGGCCCTTGCTTCACAATGAAACAATAGCTGTGCAAGCGGATGAATCACTCCTTCAATGTTGATTGCAGTGGGAGAATGACTAAAATCCCTAAAAAAATTGGATCATTTTCCTTCTCTTCTATTTTTTTTGCAATCTACTCATTCGTAGAAATAGAGCCATTTTCTAGGAACGGGGATGGAAACCCATCCTATTTAACTTGGAGAAACTCTCCCATATGTTGTCCATTGTCTTGCTCAAAGTAGTTGAGGTTGCTTTAGTGCACTGAAAGGCAGAGTGGCAATGGATAAACTTATATGTCGTCTGGGCAGTAGCATCCCGATCCTCAATTCCTGCTCCGGCGAGGTTTTCATCAGAGACAGAGTATAGCTCGGTGAGCAGATCTTTTTCTTCTGGAACCTTTTCCAAGATAAACCGTGGGAACTACTCAATCGTGTCATGAGCCTCCGAGCTTAGCTTTGATGTCTTGGTGATAAATTGGAGGGTGGGTTGCAATGCTAGGCAAAAAAAATTAATCTTTTCCCAGTAAGAAATGTACAACTTCCTAACCAACGGAATAATGTCTGGCTATGTAGGAGAAGATAGGAGAGATCTTTTAAGAGAAGCGATCTCTCCGTCTTTTGAGTTAATGGCCTCAGCCAGCTCTTCCTTTTTCCTTTTCTTAGATGTCAGTTGCTCCACAGAGCTACCCATTTCTTTATTCCAATTCTCCTTAGCTCGGGAGTGATTTGATAAATGCATGTCCAAAGAGGACTTTGTCTCTTGGAGCTCTTGTTCTAATTGAGCTTTTAGGCCCTCAAATCAGCCTCTTTTTCTTGTAACTTATGCTCATATTGAGTTTTTGGTGCTCCAAAGCCTCATTCTTTTGTGCTATTCCTTGACTATACTCAAGGTGAAGTCATTCCAGCTCTTCATTCTTTAGCTGCAAATTTTGCTCCACCTCCTGATTCTTAGCATGCAGCTCTTTTACCATGGCAAGGTTGATAGTTTGAATCTTCGCAAGCTCACCCTGAAGTCTATTCTTCTCATTCTCTGCTGCCAACACCCTCTCTGTCATACATGCTACATCCACCTCCAGGGATTTCTTTTTTTTCTCCAAAAAATAACTCTTTCTCTTACTGCTTTAAGCTGCTCATCCTTTTTCTTTAACTGGCGACCATTTTTAAGGAAGCTAGAGGTTACCACCCATTGTGTTTCCTCCATAATCTCAACCTTATCCTGCGGTCGAGCCACCTTCATGTCAAGCCCTGCCGCATATATTTCATAATCTTCTGGGTGCATTTCCCCCTAAGGCTTAGTTACTCTCAGGTACATGGTTGCAAACTTTAGCTCTTTTCGGGTCTCATCATAAAGAGTCTGTACTTTTGTCTTAGTAGAAGTGCTATCATCCTTTTCCTTGCACTTTTATATTCTACTTGCGCATACTTCCTTTCTGCAATCAATATGCGCCATAAATTCAGTTGGCGATGAAACTAGTCTGCCTACGAAAGGAGCACCAGAAGGTAGGGCATATGGGTAGGTAACCTTGATAGGCGCAAGCATTTTCTTTTTTTGAAGAGTGAAATTTTGTGGGCAGAAGTGGGGCACATTCCAAAGCTTGGTTTGAGGACCAACAAAAGGGCTAGCCACTTGCCACAACTCAATTGGTGAATCGGCAAGAGGACTCATAGGCTGGAATGGTGGAGTTGTCATTTCAGAGTCAGCCTATTGTGATGGAAGAGGATCTATAGCAATAACGGAAGAAGGGGTGCCCACAGGGGGCATTCCTTCAGAAAGCAAGGCAAGGAGAGCCTGAGCGGCAGCAGCTAGTGTAAGGGTTCGTAGAGGAATAAAGTCGGGTGGAGTAGTCTGTGAGAATTGGGAAAAACCTCCCACATGTTTTGGATTAAAAGTGGGAAACAGAGGGCCAATACTCATGGCAAGGATTGTCGCTGAGGCAGGGGTAGATACCAAGGAATGAGAAGAAAGGGAAGAAGGAGCGAATTTTACCTATTGACTGGTCGATGGCGGCTCCAGT
Source organism: Sequoia sempervirens (assembly GCA_007258455.2). Classification (NCBI taxonomy): domain Eukaryota; kingdom Viridiplantae; phylum Streptophyta; class Pinopsida; order Cupressales; family Cupressaceae; genus Sequoia; species Sequoia sempervirens. The sequence goes on from VDFB02281492.1 coordinate 1,034,349,698, forward strand.
ATCGTTACCGACTCTTCCTCAGCCTCAGGCTCCTGGCTCACTACAAGCACCTATCTTCCGGTGGGTTCTTGTGAACCCTCTCTGATAATGGTCTCTATACGTTGCCATTTTACAAGTGGGGCCTCTCGAGCTTCGGCAGTTATTATCAGTTGCTGCTATGATACCCTGTCTGGCTTAGCGGCCCAAGTGAGTGTATGTGAAGCCCTCGATACATTAAACCGCACATTCATGGCTACATAGGTGAGTTTTCCAGAGTCTTTCTCTTTTGGCACAGAGGATGCAAAAGTTTTTGCTTCCTCTTCTTGCTCATCGGACTCATCCTTCGAGTCATCACTCTTATTGACACTAGAGTCTAGGTTGGGGTGGTCATCATCACACCATTTTTCAAATTCCTTGTCCTCCTTCAAGATCTCATAGGGGGCATCCAATTTCCCCATTTCTTGGCGATACTTTCAGAAAGCTTCTATCTTTTCATCAGTCCATTCGTCATCCTTTTGCATCCAGAGAATTGTGAAATCTATTCCTAAGAACAAGTCACAAGTGGGAGTGAAACTCTGCATATATCTAGTCTAATCCTTGTCGAGCCGGATTATGTCACCTCCTCCTCGTAAATCTTGCAAGACCAGAGTTATAAAATAATCTAAAAATTCATAATAATCATATGACATGGAAAGAAAGGGCATCCACGTGGATATTGGCTTCCTCTTCCCCTTTTCATCAAAAATTGATAATTCAAAATACATGTCAAAGAAATTAGGGTTTTGGTGTAGGAACATGTGAACCAAGAAAAAGAGAAATCTAAACTTTCCCTCTATCGGGTAATTTTTTATTTGCTGTATCATTTCCTCCACCATGAACTCGACAAAATCATACCAGAAGGTATCGTGTTGTTTGTGGAATTGGAAGGCTAGTCCCAGTTGAAAGGTTTCCACCATCTCATCGGAGTCTCGGTCATACACAAAAGCTAGTGCATTGACATGGCATCCTGTATATCCTTTCGAAATGAACTGCGCGGTAACAGAATACTTGGCAGCTTAGCATCTAGGACTCCCTTCTTACCAATTTCCTCCATCAGGAAATTTTTGTTCTTTTTCATCGCCCTCCAATTTTTTTCTCTTTTACTAGGGAAAAATGACTCAATTTTCTCTCTTCTTTTACTTGGGTCCAGGATGCATAGCATATGCCAAATGGCCTATGGGCTGATGTGAACTCTTAAATTTCAGCCCTCGATGCAGCAGGTGCTAGGGTTATAACGCTGAATGGCAGCGTCAACTATGTTCGGGCAATAATGTACCAACGAGACCATGTATTATGGAAGACCACTGTACCAAACCTTTCTTGTTGTATATGTGTCCACCTTAGGTGTCGTTAACCTTGCACAGGATGTTTCTCTTAACGATTTATGGTTTTTTTGAGTCATGGGTCATAAATATTATCCCATTTTTCCTCAACCCTTTTCTTGTTTCTGCAATCTTTGGGCCTACTCAGCTCTATCGTATACGCCCTCTTCAGACTACTTGGTATACCAGGTGTAGCATATGCTAAATCCTCATAGATATACACATCTTCTGACAACCGTATTGTTGTAAACAACTCTTGGCCAATCTCCTCCTGCATTTGTTGTGATGAACTCTCCAACATTTTTCTTTAGATGAAAACTTTTGTAGGTTCTGAACTCTTTGTAAATTTTATCCGACTTTGGACATGCTAAAAACTTCTTTGCACCTTAAGCCTTGGTGTATTTGAAAAGACTTTGACCATTAAACCTTTTACATGCAATATTTGGCTATCTTTTCTCAAGGTGGTAGAGGAAAGTGTGCTTTTTGCATTTCATTCGGCATGTACAGCTAATTCCTCGGCTCGTGCAAAATGAATTACTTTCCATTTCGAGGTGGAAAGAATTAATTATTGCATTTGGAAACTATGTGATATGTTGTGATTCCCTTGAAACTTGAGCCAAAAAATTTCCTTCTAACATTGCATTAGTATGTGCTGGCAATTAATATCCTGGACAGAATGATTAAGCCAAAACAAACAATCACGGCCTAAAAAGATATGGATCTTGCCTTGGGCTTTGAGAAATTCCTGTGAGATGACACAATATCCTATGGTTGTGCAGCTTACTGCCGATGAGCGCCACCTTTTTAAAGCTAATTAACTAGCTCTTATTAACCTAGCACACATTGAACCATACCTCTGCAGATGCAACTGGTCCAAAAATGCGAGCAAACACAGGCACACCTTTCAAGTTGGCACTTGGTTATCATCACATTTTCTCAAAATGGATTAGCATGCATCTTCTCATTTTTCTATAAATAGGCCGCTAAGTAGTGAGGAAATCACACTTAGCATTTGAGCAGTTTTAACAATAGGTTATTGGTGCAGTCCTAAGCAAGTTTTCTCATAGGCTAGGTGGTAGGCAAGTTTCAGTGTTAGTTAGAAGATAGAAGCATAGTGTCAGTATCATGGATACTCTTGTTAGGTTAACCTCTTATAAGTCACAGACAACTTTTCTGGGGGAGATTTCCACTAGGTGATTGAAGAGAATGACCAAGAATAAACACTCCTTAGTTTTGGTAGCCATAAAATGGGTTCTAGGTAGGGATTGTATAGAGTACAAGAACAAATACCGTGTGAACACTGATATCTGCTTGCACTTTGTAGCATCAATGTTAGACACTAGTATCCCCAGGCCTTTAACTTTGAAGCTGGTCAAGAAAATATTTCCAAGAAAGTACCTGAATGGCCTAGGTGAGATTGTCACTCACACTGCATATGGGGTAGGTCTACCAACATCCAGTGACCTCTGTCACTACATTGAGGAAGAAGCGGTAGTTGTATGGTTGTCGTTTCTCAGTGGATTCTGGCTTCAGACACACGACGAGCATTGGAAGAGGGTTACCCAGGCCTTGTACTTTATGTTTCATAGCTACAACGTAATATCATTCTATGATGTTGATTGGTATACTGACTTCAAGAACCTAGTGTTCCCTCCACCAATGGTGGTTGTTCCAAATGACTTTGCTTCTACTCTTGAAGAACCTGCCGACAAAGACATAGTCGACACTATCATAGATGAAGCAGTAGACGCTGCCATAGATGCATCCATTATTGCCTCCCATGCTCTTGGATAAAATTCCTCCAAGTTCTTGGATAAAATTTACCCCAGTTTATTTATTTTTTGTTGTTGAATACACCACCTACTTTACAGTTTTGTACATAAGCCTAAAAAAGGCTATAGATATAGCAAAAATGATAGAATAGCTCGTATAATCATATATTTTGGATTATGGCTCTCTCAGCCATTTTGCAATGTAAAAACAAAAGAATATATATAAATCGACACATATCTTTATAAAAATCCATGGCTCTTTCTTCCATTCTGCATATCTATTGTATAGGCTTTTTTATTAGCATGTGTTCATTTTCCTTGCACATGGGTTTGTTTTATATGTAAAGCAATTCCATTGCTCTACTCTCTGCAATTATGGGTTGTTTCTGCCGAAACACGAACCAACTTCAAAAAAGACCGACCAACACAAAGGGAAATAAAATAAAAGCATTATTCACATATGTACAAAAATAAAATTTGGCACTTAATGGAATAGCTTAAGATGAATCCCATTGACCGGAATTCCTAAGGGTTCATGTTCCATACTTTCTAACTTGAAAGCATTATGCTCCTTGCACCGAATGATTTTAAAAGGTCCTTCCCATAGGCTATCAAATTTACCATGCTAACTTGGCTTAGCAACCCTTTTATCATATTTCAGTACTAAGTCTTTACACTTTAGGCCTTGGTCAAAAGCTTTCTTTTCAAACCATCGCTTGACCACTTGTTGGCATTTTGTCATGGCTATTAGGGAATTCTCCCTTTTTTCTTGTACTTCTAACAATTCGGCAAGCTGAACCTCCATGGCGCCATTTTGTTCTATCTCGAGAGATTTCAACTGTTGGAGTGCTAGAATCTCCATAGATATAGGAAACAGTGCCTCTTTCCTATATACCAACTCATAAGGTGAAGTCTTAAGGACTTTCTTAGGAGTTATGCAGTTTTCCCAAAGCACCACTCAGAGGTTTTTATGCCATTCTCTTTGGTGTTCCAAACCAATTCTTTTAAGGATTCAAACTAGGTTCTTATTCGTTGTCTCCACTAGGTCGTTTCCCTACGGGTAATAATTTGATGATGTCTTAAGGAATATGCCATTTGTTAATGCAAAGTGACATACCTTTGCACCTAGGAAAGCTCTGGCATTATCAGAAATGATAGTCTTCAGAGGACCGAGCCTTGTCACCATTTCTTTGAGGGAATCCACTATCTCTGCCTTTGTTGTGTTTTTAAGCAGAACGACCTCTGTCCATCTTGTGAAATAATTTGTGGCAGTCAAAATCCACTTGTGCCCAGCACTAGAAGTGGGATTAATCATCCTGATGAAGTACAGGCCGCATTGTGCAAATGGTTCATCCACCACTATAAGTTTGAGAGGCATTGCGGAATTCTTCCTTTTGTTAGTAAAGAACTGGCATTTTTTGCAAGATTTTACCAAAAAGTGGGAGTCGTTGAAAAGTGTAGGCCAATAATAACCTATGCACATTATTTTGATGGTAGTGGTCTTAGCAAAGAAGTGTTCACCCGCAGCACTATTGTGGAACGTGTCAAGGATTCTCTTCGCTTTCTCTGTAGTAACGCATCGCCGGAGGAGACCATTGAAATCCCTTTTGAAAAGGACCCCCTCCACTAGCGCATATCCGCAATTTTGCAGCCGGTAGTATCTTCTTTTTTGGGAGGACAGACCTAGTGGATACTTTCCCATTTGCATAAACCTCATTCTATATGTTAGCCAGCAACCCTCTGATTCTGGCTCATTTATCAAAACAAGCTCTGGTTGCTCTCCTTCAGCAGGTATCTCCTCGTTTTGCACCATGTATTCGCACAGTCCTCTTCCTCTGAAGGTTTTAGTGGGCTTGACCTCAATGTCATATTCAAGGATCTTGGTGATCCAATTAGCTCTCTTTTTTTTATTTCTCCCTCCATGATATATTTGTGCACACTAGAATGTGCGACATAAACAAAAACTTTGTTGCAGGAAATTAGATGGCGCAAATTTTTAAGTCCCTTCATTATTGCAAAGGCTTTTCTTTCGACGAAATTATAATTTGTCTCATATTCATTCAAGGTCTGGGAGTAGAATGCCACTGGATGTTCTCCCTTTCCTTCATCATCCTTTTGGGTTAAGACAGTAGCAATACTAGACTTCCTACTGAATGCATACATTATAAAATCCTTAGATAAATCGGGATTAACTAGTACCGGAGCTATGGAAATAGCATCCTTGACTTTTTCAAAGGCTTCTCGAGCTTCGGTCATCCACTTGAATGTTTAATCCTTTTTAAGCATCAGGGTGATCGGCTTAATTATTCCCAAAAAGTCATAAATAAACTTGCTAAAAAAATTTACCTTGCCTAGGAAGGACTGAACGCCTTTCTTATTCACCAGAAGGGGAAGTTCCTTGATAGCTTTCACTCGCTCGGGGTCAATTGAAACTCCTTCCTTGGATACCATGTGTCCTAATAGCTTGCCTTGTGGTACTCTTAATATGCATTTTTTTGGATTTAGGGAAACTTTGAACTCCTGGCATTTTCTAAAAACTATTTCTAAGTGGTCAAAATGATCATCCTTAGATTTAGAGAACATAGTAAAATCATCTAAATAAACTAGAATAAAATTATTGATTAGCTCGTTGAACGCGATGTCCATTGCCCGCTGGAATGTTGCCCCTACGTTGGATAAACCAAAAGGAATTTTAGCATATGCAAATGTTCCCCACTTTGTAGTGAACATAGTCTTGTGTTGATCCTCCTTAACTCGGATCTGATTATAACTGGAGAAGCAGTCCAGTAGAGAAAATATTTCTAATCCTGCTACCATTTATAAGATTGACTCCATAGAAGGCAGCGGATAATGGTCTTTCAGGAATGCTCTGTTTAGGTCTCAGAAGTCCACACACAATTGGATATCTCCATTCTTCTTTTGGACCGGGATCAGATTGGATACCCAAGTACTATGCTTGATTGAGAAGACAATGCGCGACTCAATTAGTTTGGTTAGCTCTTGCACCATTAGCACTTCAATTTTGGGGTTCACTGGCCTCAGCTTTTGTCGAACTGGTTTTGCACCTTTTGTTAGCTCGATCGTGTGTTGAATGATATCAGGATCATATCCTTCCATATCATCATAGGACCAGGCCACTACTCCATATTTCTCATAGAAACTAATGAGCCTTTCTTTATCATGGTGCGGGACATCTTTCTTGACTCGAAGGTTTCTGCCATTTGAGCCCGAAGGTCTACGTAATCACTTTTTCCTGCCACAAACTTTTGTCTATCATTTCTTGCATCATCGCAATCAAAAAAAAATCAAGAGTAACCAACCCTTTCAGAAGCTTGTTGGATCTGAGCTACATGATTTTTCCTTCATAAGCCTCAACAATCTTTGGTTGAAGTTGATCGGTGAATTCTCCCGACTGCTAGATGAACGAGGCGATGTGTTCATCACTTTCAAAAACCTTCCAACTTTGATCATTGTCAGGAATCACTAGTTGGACTATTACTTGTACAATGTTTTTGTTATGTATAAGATCATAGGCAGAATCAAACTGAGCACCAATCACAGCCATGTGGTCTGCGTCACCATTTTTTCCTTGGGGAACAGTCTGGATATTGAAGGCTTCAAAAATATCAACCAGGTCCCAGACTCGATGCCAATACGACCTCATGCAAACATTCCTTGCTTCAAAAACCCCTTGGACTTACTTGACTACTAGTTCAAAATATTTGAACACCATTAATTGCTTAATTACCATTCGCTCTACAAAGCTTAAACCTTGAACTAATCCTTCATATTCGGCTTCATTGTTCGAACAAGTGAACTGGAAGCAGAAAGACCTTAGTATTTTTTTATCTTGTGGGGATATTAAACATATCCATGCTCTAGTGCCTACTTTACCTCTTGCTCTGTCAAAGTACAGCATCCATAGCTCATTTTCCTAGCCACCTTCAAACTCTTTGGCAACCTTCGGGAGCACTTGGTCTTCATCATAAATTACATAGGTGTCCAATCCTATAGCATGATAATTGTGGAAAGGGTCACTGTCCATGTGTTCAATCAAAAGAGCATCCTCTTGGTCATCCCAGTCTCCGCTCACCTTTTCTTCCTCTATTAATTCAACACAATACATTTTTTGCTTGGTGATGGAGGTATGCACAACTTCAAAATTGATCAGGGCTTCATCCACTACATGTTTAGAATGCAAAGTCTCTAATTCTATCTTCATTTTTGTCCCATGTTTGGTTCTAAGAATCAGATGTGACCAATCCAAGGACAGGTATCCGCCCACCTTTGAAGTAAATTCTTGGGATAGACAGAGGCCGAACATGGGAGGAACATCTATGATAACAGTGTCTTGCGGTACTATAATACTAGGGCAAGAAAATAGAGTTAAAGGAAGTGCCTTGATGACACTTATGGTTTCAACCTTGTTCCCATCGAGCTGCATTACCCCCTTTTTCATAGATTCATAGCCAAGTCCTAAAGCTTTGGCTATTTGTTTAGGCATAACAATGGTGCTAGCGCCAGAATCAATCATAGCATTGTGCAAAAACTTCTTCCCTATAATGAGAGTTAAGAAGAAGGGTTGGGGCTTCAACTTATCTCTAACTTTGGCAGGGGATCCTTTTGCATTGTTCATAAGGACTATAGCTAGCGGTAGTTGATTAACAACCTCTGCATTGGCTAACTGCTATGTTGGTGTTGACTGACCTCTTCCTGAAGTGCCTTCTTTAATAGTGTTTTTTGCTTTGGGATAGCTAGAATGTCCCATAGAGACACATTAGTGGATGATTTCTTCAATTGTTCCACCACATTAAAAGGTGGAAAACTTGGAGGTTTCTTCTCCCTCGCTCTTGTTATGATAATTTCCTTCCGCAGTTGAGATGGCAACGGCGCAGTGGAAGTGTTAGGTATTTCATCGGAAGCACCTTTAAGTTGTAGGATAGCTAGATGCAGAATAACTAACTCATCGGTAAATCTCCTCTTTGAGCGAGTGTTATATTCATATTGCACTTGCGGTGTTTTGGATATGGACGTATCATTAGCAAACATAGTTTCTTCTTCCTCCATCCATGAGAAGAGTGTGTGATCAGGAGCGATGTCAAATTTTTGTTCTAGAGACATCCCTTGCATTTGCAAGGTAACAACCACACTCTCCATTTGTGGTGAGGCATATACACAACCTCCATGGTCTGGTGTCACACTTTGGCTGCGTTTCTCCGTCACCTTTTGTTGCAAGTTTCCACACGGACAATTCTAGGGCATATGCACATCGCTGCAAGGGAAGCACCATGGATTGATGTCATTAATGAGGTTGTTCTACCCAGCAGTTAATTCCCTACTCAAGCTTGGTAAATCACTCATCAGTGGAGTAGGCATCGGCACCATTTGGTTGACTGTCAAAGCTGGTGGATTAGTGCAAGACGCGCCCTAGTACTGATTCTACTGATATGAGGACCATCAACCTTGATAGTTTTGATAGGAAGGATTTGGAGGCATTGATTGGTTCTGCTTGAGAGTGGTTATGTCATTTTCTATAGTCCGCAATAGTTTTTTAAGATCGTTCATTTCATCTTTGGAAGAATCGGATGTAGAGGTTACATTTTATGGTGTTGTTGCATATGTGTACATTGACTGGGGAGTTGCAAACGCACTAGTTGACGTGACTTCTTGTGTGGGAATCAATATTTCAAAAAATATCAGCATGATAGGCCGAGGAGGAAACTTTCTGCAATCTATCAAGTAATTCTCAGCTTTGACGGCAACACCATAAGCATCTAGTAGAGTAGCTCCTCCCAAAGACTTGATCATCATAGAAATGACGGGATTGATGGAATTCAAATAAAATATGAATGCCAACTCAGGAGTCGGGCGTATAGTAACAGGGATCCTCTGCCAATTCGTGTGGAATCAGGCATTAAAGTCTGTCAGAGCTTCCTGGGAAGCTCGTTTTATGATAGATAGTTGATAATACAGTGAAGAGTGATCTTCGTCATTTGAGAACGGATCCCCGAGCTCATCCCAGGTGTGAATAGTGCTAGGTGACAGTGTTTGGTACCAATCCAGTGACTTTCCTTTAAAAGAAGCAGCGAGAAGCCTTAGAGCTACATTCTGCGTCGTGATCCCGTGCACCAAACACACATCCGCCACATCTTGCAGATGTTCTGCGGGTGTTCTTGAGCCATCTCCAGTAAACTTGGGTATAGCTTTCATAGCTGAAACTGGGATATCACCCCAAATAGCGGGTGCTACTGGGGCTACTAGAGGACTCTCGGCGTCCCATGCCACGTAATTTCTATTGGTAGCTGGAAACGTGTTTAGAGGAATGGGTAGCGGGAGTGGAACGATTACCAACTGATTTGTGGCTTGCACTGCTCCTAGTGGAGGTACTAGTAAACTAGGGTTGCTTGCAGTTTGGGATCTAGTTACAGGTCGATGGCTCATACACCCTTCTAAAGCGCAAATTCATTTAAGCTCGTCCCACCGGGCATGCCAGAAAAAAGAACAAACTGTTGACTCCAAAATTTGACAAGGTAACAATGTCTTATGGAAAACTCAGTTTAGGGGGGACCTTTTGCGCTAAACTGAGTGACCTCTGGGTTTTTAAAGAATTCAGCTTCTTCTATAATGGGGGTTTGGAAAGGGAAAAGGAAATGGATATAATAAAATAAAATCTAACCTAAGGTGATGGGCTAAGACTTAATGATAGGCACAATACATCATAGATCTAAGGGCCTGATTGGTATTTGTAGTGTTCCAGAAAATCATAAACTGAAGATTATAGCACAGACAATCCATTCATTGACATAAAATAACATTGCATACATTCCTACTACCAAGAAGAGTCATTAGAAATGATCTAGATCAACAAACTTGCATTCAATATATATAGAAGTTCTCAAATGAAATGTCCAGACAATAAAAGCACAGTTTACAGTTAAATCAAATAGCATGAAAGAACAAAAAAGCAAAATAATTGGCACAGTCTGAAAGTCTTTTGCAATAAAAAAAATAGTAATAAAAGCCTGGCATCTTTTCTTAAAACCAGTGTTTCTTCAAAATTCCCCCTCTGGCTTTTTCCTCAACAGAGAAAAGTATATATAGCAGAAAATTCCCACCACTTCGGAAAGTAGTAACAGAAAAAATATTTCGCGATCCTTGGCAATGATACAGAAAATAAGAATATTCCCCAAGTCGTTGCAACAAAAAGGATTTGAAACCAAGCATCTAGTCATTCCAGGCATAGGTGCATCTTCTGCAAATGATGGTGGTGGTCCCGGCAAGGTTAAATAGACAGGTGTCACCATCCCGTGCAAATGATTATGACATGCAGTGGCCAATTGCAGTATTTGGTTTGCCTGGTTGATCGCCTGAATACGAGATCCGCCAACTAGGCACGTGGCAGCATTTTGTTGCCCGTGTGAAACTTTATCTTTCATCGCTGAAGACCTGCGCCAAGGCTACATGTGTTGAATGGGAAAAACACTAACCAATAGTGGAGGAAACAATCATCAATCGGGTGCAAAAGAGATGTGTGGCCGTATTTCGCTGCCCTTAATCATTATTTCATCCTCATGCTGAAAGTTTTGTGAAGATTAGACACGTAGCAAGAGTACACCACAGACAATAATTGTGGATCCCGCCAAACTCTTTGGGAGTGAGGGCTTCGTGGCACTCGAGTGGAGCCCGATGAGGAAGCAAGAAGGAATGATCAAAAATGGCCCGTAGCTATGATGCATGGAAGTATAGCGAGGATTCTCAGGATGCGAAAGGAAGGGAAAACCTCAGGGTGTGCAGAGCAGACATGTGGAGGGGGAAAGCAATTTTTTTAAAGAAGCCTAAGTTGATTTTCGGCGATGCGTGGGCTGATATCTAGAAGAAAATACAGCTGAAGGGAGCTTGTTGAATATTTATTAACAGTTACCAACTCCTAAAGAGTTATATGGAGGTGAGGGTTTGGCATACACCAAGAAGGATAAATTCAATCCATAGTTAGCTTTTCAAAAAAATTAACAAAGCATAAAAAATCCTAGTAAATAAGAAATATTCATCGTGCATAGAGGTAAAAGTCTACACAAAGTGAAAGAAGTAAAAAAGGTAAAAAAATGGTAATTTATAATTAACATAGAGGCATAGAGCCTGTTTATAGCTGTAGAGATGAAAAAAAGACATTTATGTATGACAATGAAACAAGGGAAGAACCCTTTATAATGAGTACAAAGTTCCTTTTAAACCTCAAAAGGGTGTAGGAGAAAGAAGAAGCACAAGGCTAGAAAAGAAACCATAGCCACAACCCTACTAATGATATCCAATATATATGCATAAGAATCCCCATCTAGAAGGTGTAGAAATCATCCCAAATACCCTTTCCATACTTGTGCATTTATTACTAAAAGGAGGAATTCAATAAACCCCCATAAAATCCACTACAAATTATGACACGGAAAAGGTCGTCTAACATAAAGGGGTATACAATTTAATAAATGTGGCATGGGAATAATTTTCCCCTTGGGAATCCATAGAAAATGAGTTTAAAACCCTTTTGGATCCTTGATATATTGAGATTTGGTAGGTGAGGAATTCATTGCAGTATTAATAGTGTTTCTTTGGAGTTATCTCTCCATTTTGGCCTTTTGTAGAAACTTGACCCTCATTTAGATATGTGGTTTTGCCCTTGTTTTAATTGAAAGTATGAAATCAAGTCAAGATATGGCTATATCCCATTATCCATAGAGTTTTTGCAAGATCCTTTGTCCACTATACTTTGTGAAACCTCTTCTTGTAGGAAATTGGCCTGCATCCAGCCTATGTGAAACTCTACCTTTGATCAAGACATATGAGACTAGGGCCCTCATTTGAACCATGTGATAATTTCACTTGTTTTTTAGCAAATCCATCCTTAGCTTGATTTAATATTTTGTGAAAATATTACCTCCATCAAGCCCATGTAAAAACTTGATCAACATTAGTTCATGTGGAATCAAGAACTCATATTGAACCATGTGGAAACCATTTTTTCCTTGAGCCTATTCACTTGGAATTAACTACATGATGTCATTTCCTTCAAATTTTGACCACTTGCAAAAACTAGACCTCCAAATAAATATGTGAAACATTGGCCTCTTACTGAACCATAATTTTTTATCAATTTACATGGAATTATCCACAAATCCATCCTTATCCAATTTTGAACTCCATCAATCCTATGTAGAAATTGGGACCTCCTGCTAAACCATGCAAAAACCTAAGTGTTGTTGATCCCATGCAGAAACCTTAGCAACATCGAGCACATGCAAAAACCTTATCGACATTGGTTCTAAGTGAAAACTTTAGTAGCATCGAGACATGTCATAGAAGCCAAAAACTTTTTCAATCATCTAATAGTCCTAAAAAGTTTTGCAGCTTCATATATCAACACTTCGTGTGTTTTTCTTGTTTTTCCTTAGTTCCTTTTTCCCTTTCTCATTCCTCATCCCCAAACTTGGTTTCTTCTGTCATGCTTGTTGAATAATTTTTTAGATTTTCACTATGAAATATGACCTACTTGTGATGTGGGACTTCCATGCCCATTAGGACATGTGACATATTTCAATGCTCCAATCAAAAGGAAGAACCTCATCTAGGATATGGATATATCCCAATACCTTAATAACTTAGATATAATAGTAATGAAGCCCTCAACTCTTCACAAAATTCACCCTTGTGGGACTTTGGCCTCCATCGTGATCCATCCTACCCACCCTAAAATTTTCACAAGATCTAGTAGACCTCAAAAATTCAAAAAAAGTACAACTTATCTATTTTTACCCAAATTTTTCAAAATTTAAACTAGATATACCTATTTGGGGATTTTACAAGAGAGGGACCTCAAATAACCCTCAATTTTTTCCTATTTCTTGGATTTCTTAAATTTCGGTAGCTGACCAAGGTGAAGGGAAGGAAAAGTCACAACTAGAAGCATAACTTTACATAATTACCCACACAAATTTCTTAGATTGGTTATATTAAGTGGGAAGATAAAAGGGGGTACAAAGTGAAACATTTTGGTGACTTTTTCATGATTCTTTCCTAATAAACATGGAATCTCGAAGCCTTAAAAATCCATTGGGCATAGAGTCATAGGGGTTAAAAACAATTGAGAAAGGATTTTCCTTAAAACAACATAAAATAGGACATGTGCAAAATGTAGTTGGAGGAAAACAACAAAATACCTAGATCATGCATTCCCCTAATACAAATTCAAGGTGTACATGTTCAACACTTCTTAGAAAAAAAACAAAAATTAAACTATTATGTACATGATCTCTTATAATTTTACCTCAATATTGAGGTGTATCCCATTTATTGGGATTGGAAGAACATCACCATCTAACCTAGAAATATTGAATGCATTGGATTCTTTACATCTAATGATGACAAATGGGTCACTCTAAATGGCATTAAACTTTTTATGCCTTCTAGCCTTGGCTTTGTTTGTATCCCACTTCAACACCAAATCTCCCTCTTCAAACATTTTATTGACAACCTTCCTATCAAAATTATTTTTGACTTGTGATTGGTGGGTTCCAATATTATTCATGGACTTGTTTTTTATCTCCTTCAACTCCATTATCTCAACCAATCTCACTTTCATTACATCATTTTCAACATTTGTACTTTTTGTGCAAAGCACTATCTTGAGCTTACTATGTCAAGACCTATGGTTATCTTTGATGGTCCTATTGATTATCTTGATCATGTTTTTGTTGGTGGACTAAGCTAATCCATTACCCTAAGGGTAATAATTTGATTAGGTCTTAAATTATATACCATTCTTAACTATACACTCACTAATTTGGGTGCCAAAAAGGCTTTAAAATTATCAAATATGATGGTGGAGGGGAAACCAAAACTATTCACAATTCCATATAGGATTCTAGAATTGAGCCTCAGTAGCATCCTTTAGTGTAACTACCTCTATCTATCTAGTGAAATAGTCTATACCTACCAAAATCTATTTGCAACCAAAACTAGATAGTGTATTTATCATGCTACAGAAATCTAAGCCCCATTTGGAAAAGGGTTGATTTATTTGAATGGTATGAAGAGTGAGAGAAACTAACCTTTCTTTTCCTATTAAATAGGAACACTTCTTGAAATCTATTAACCATCTATTAGCAACATTAAATAATATTGTCCAAAAATAGATAGCCCTCATTACCTTAATCACAATAGTCTTTGTAGAGAAATGGCCACCTGATGAGCCATCATGAAACTATTCCAATAATATGTTGAATTTATCTATCTCAACACATCTTATGAGTACTCCATTGAGGTGTTTTTTTAATAGCATGACATCCACTAATACATAGGGAATGAACTACCACCTAAAATACCTTCATTTTTCCCTATCCAAACCTAGAGGATATCTACCTTCCTTTAGAAAAGTGGTCATGTCATGTACCTAATTGTTTTGAGCATCAATGTTAGTTGGTTGTTTACCTTGTAGCACAAGGGTAGCTTTTGTATGAGTCTCAAATACTAATACAAATTTCTCACGCATCCCCTTTAGCCTCACAAGCTTGGTGATATTTATCACTTCATAATATTATATATCTTTTATCATTCATCAAGATATTTTCTCATTGATGTCCCTACTCTAGAGGAAATCCTTAGCACAAGTGTAAGGTATCATTAGTTAGATCATGTTGTTGGAAATAATATGTCTTAAAAATTTCAAGGCCCTAACAACAATAAGGACCTTTTTTTCCACATAGCTATACTTGAGCTCATATTATTTAAGCTCTTCACTAAAAAATTAAATAGTTTCTCCAAGTTGTCATTATTCAGTCATGTTAAGATAGTTGATATGCTTGATTCTCCTCCAATAAATGTGCATAAGATTAGATCCTTTTAATATTTTATGTTAGCACATGTAGGGGCTTAGGAAATTGATTCCTTGATAGCCTCAAAACTAGTCTTCCCTTCCTTTTCTTACTAAATACCATTTTTTTAATCATAGACGTGAGAGGCTTTACCATAGTAGCAAGATTAGTAAGGAACCTTCTCACAAATTTAATCCTTCCTATGAATATTTGTAGGGATTTCTTATGACTAGGGAAGGGAATACACAATATGTCCCCACTCTTTCTAGATAGATGAAAATACCCTCCTTAGAAACTGTGTCCAAGTAATTTATCTTGGTCTATGGAAAACATACATTTTTTTAGATTCAAGGACACATTATATTCTATAAACTTTTTGAAGACTTACTCAAGATGTTTAAGATGATCACAAACCAATAAAAAAAAATGTTTGACTATGATACATATGCATTAATTATTTTACCTACTTGTGTAATCCCTTAATATGGCTAGGAAGTTGGTGTATAACAAATTATGGAAGATGTTCCACCCTCCACTACTCTTCTATTTTCTCTAGTGGTTTGGGCCACTAAATTTGATGAGAGTCACAACCCAAGACTCAGAAAAGCACACAATAGAGGAAAAAATAGAATTATTATTTATTTATTGGAAATATTTTCTCATTACAGAGAAATTACATTCTAGAGGATCAAATCCTCACGGGTTGCAGTACATGCAACTTTTACTGTTTCTCAAAAGAAATTCCCCTTTTCCCCAATACAACCTTCTCTTTCCCAATGCCCCTCTGAATTTCCAAAGTGAATCCTAAATAGCCTTTTTCTGGATTGGAGCCAAAAATACAATTTAAATTTTGAATGTAGGTGGTTGGGTGCCAAAATTTGAAATTTGAAATTTAGAAATTGAGTCCCAATTTGAAAATTGGCAATTTTCCAAAAATTGACCAGCTTCCCGAGAGCCATAACTTTTGATCTAGGACTTCGTTTGACGCATCATTTGAACCATTAGAAATGTCTTGAAGTGTAGTACATTCTAAGAACCAACTCAACCACTTCTGACTATTTCTAGGCCCGTACAGGACCATTTAGTGCCTCAAACTTGGCTCGGAAGAGTTTTGAGGGCAATTTTGGGAAATTGAAACTTGAATATCTTTCAAACCGGGAATGACCTTGGCCTGATTCTTTTTCCAAAGTGTCTATTTTTTTGTCTTGAAGCTTCCCATAAATTTTTTTCCTCCCCAGGCCTTCAAATTCATACATGCTAAAAATAGCAGTTTGACCAAAAAAGTAGAAAAGCAGTTTTGAAAGTTGGGAATTCTTATTCGACAAAAAGGGTATCCAAAAATGAAAACACATCTACCAAAAATCTAACAAAAAGGAAAAAAAAAATTGGGTGATGCAGGATTACCCTTACACCACTAGATTCTCCTACATCAAAATTAGTATTTAATTGGTTTATGCCATAAAAATATGACTCATGCCAATTTACCAACATAAAGTCTCCTACCAAATGATCTTACCTGCCAACATCTACCTAATTTATTTCAAACTATTGTTCTAAAGGTGATGGTTCATTTTGTATCATCATATCCTAAACAAACTCTCCATTTTGAGATGCATTTTGGTTGTATGTCTTATTGCAGAGTAGCACCACTTGTTTTCTTGGGCTAGATTTTTTTACATCAAAATAATGGTGTTTGATATGCTAGAACTAGTTGGATTGGCATTGTTAAGAGGCCTGACATAATTTCATTAGTCTTTTCCTTATGTGTTCCCTTGGTATGGTTTTCTATTTTCATAATAAGCTTGATTATAAACCTAATAAGGTCTATTGTTTTGATATTTTTTCCTCTTTATCATCACTAACTCATTTCCAAAGTTTTGCAATAGATTCTTAACCTCACACAACTTTTTGAAAGGGAAATAGAGGTAGATTATTGGCTAGTTGATGCAATGGTTAGAGGTGCTAAGGTGGGCTGTTGAGGTGGAATCTCTAGGAAAAGATATATGAGAGGTCTTAGAACTATCTTCTCAGCCTAAATTAGAAAAATTTAGCCCTAATGGTAATTTTGTATACATATAGTAAACTAGTCCCTCCCATAGATTGCATCATTACTACTACATGACTATTAAGAGCTCTCAAATAATATAGAGGGAATTATTTGAAGATGATTTCACCAAGGTAGGGATTCTTATAAGGAATCTAAGGTAGTGGAACTACTTCCTACACTAATATTGACAAGAGGGTTATCCAAAAACTTTTCATATCTAAATAGTTACAAAAAAATTAAATAGAAATAAACATAAATAGAATTCATACCACAACATAGTGATTTATGTGGGGAAAACCCTTTTAGGAGAAAAAGTTGACACTCCAAAATCCACCCAATATATTATTCAAAAATCAACAAGATTAAAATATACTTGCAGAGCGAGATTTCTCACAAGAGTATCACCAACTAGAGATCTAAAGGAAACTCAATAGCTATAAGACTCTTACACACAACCTTAATCTTATGCACCTAATAAATAAGAGATACAATACATGAAACAACCAAATAATATTACAAAACCATGAGGTAAAACGACCTAAAAAGTGGTGTCCATCCTTATCTCCAATAACAGATGCCCATGGTGTGTATAAACACACACCACCACATGTAACTCCCCTTTTACAACTCATTTATGTGTCAAACACATTTTTACATCTCCTATTTCAAGAGACCCAACTTTCAAAGGCCATAAATTTTGATTTGGGTGTCAAGTGTCCAATTAACAAACTATTTGAACTGTTATGACTACTTCTAGACCTAAAAATACCTCTAAGGCCTTCAAAATGGATTAAGAAACTTTGAAAAACTAAAAAATTAATATCTTCAAATCCAAACATGATATTGTGATGAAACTTTATGAGCATGCTTATTTAGGAAATCTGAAGCATTGGGGAAAATTTCACATTATATAGGAGTGAATTTGCACTCCTTATGCAAATTCCCCTTTTACACTTCCTCACCTTAGAAAACCAAATTCGAAGGTGAAAATCCACATCAGCCTACTGCCTTCATTCCACTTGGCGTCTATTTTTTGTCTCGGTAGAAAAATAATTGTCAAGGATGCTCACGTGGTGCACAGATGTCCGCGCAGCATGCTTATGTCCCTAATAGATTCCTGCATCTGAAGCCTGCAGAGGCATTACATTTCCCATTGGGGTCGATTTGTAACACCCCTCTTCGACCAACTGACCCAAATATGGTCGTTTTTCTCATTCTCCCTTCAAATTCACTCTTCATTCCTTCATTTCATCCTCTAGAAAGCTTTCTACACAATCTTCTAAGAATTCTCTTAGCATCCATCACTTTCAAGTAGCACTTTGGCACTCCATAGTAGCAACAACAACACTCCATCAACTCCATAGAGCAAGTGTGGAACAACACCACTACAGCAGGGGCTTGAGTCCTTTCATTTTCTCCTCCATTAGCTAGTGAGCTCTTGGTGGAGGTGGTAAGCATTTTCACTCCTCTCCTCTACGATTTGGTTGAGTAGCACATTATTGTTTTGTAGTGTTATTGTGTTCTTCACTTTCATTCTTCCTTTATCATACTTTTCTCCATAGTTGCTATCATGGCTGTCCGTGGAGGTGTAAACAACAAAATAGGGGTCTGATTGAGGTAGGCCCCTATACATCCCCCCAACAATTTTCCTCTTTCTTGTGTGTAGGTGGACGTGCATTTAGAGCTAGTTGATGAATAGGCTCCTTTGTGAGATCATTCGTGTCACCTTAACCCTCATATATTTACTTTATCATATTCATTCATATTTGTCCTACTTCATAACTTTGTTTTGTCCCTTTGAAAGTAACTAGCTAGGTTGTCAACTTGTTTTCTAGCAGTTCACATTGTCTTTTTAGTCCTCTAGTCATACGAATGCTAGCGCACCTAAGAGATTCCAGTGCACCATTTTGTCATCCTTGAACTACGCTTTCATCCTTGGGCAGCGAGTTTCTCGAGGCATAGCATTGAACCCAAAAACTGGCTCACCTAGCCCCATGCTAAGTTTCAAGTCTGTAGAGTGATTGAAGGACCTTATATTCCTCATTATTCATGCCCCTCATTTCAAAACACCCCTTTAAGCTAAGGTAAGTTAGGGCAGCTTTCTACTCTTGGCTCTCCATGACTTGGGGCCTTGAACGTGGTTGGTCCCCCTCTCTTACATTTTTGGTGAACCCGACATGAACCAATGTCTTCCCATTCGTTGGTGTTGGGGATTTTCCCTTATACCTTGTGATCATTGTTCCCTTGAGTGTTGTGAAGGTTTATGAGCATCACAACCCAGTCCAAAACCTTTGGGTATATTGTTAGGAGAAGTGCTTAACACCTTCTAATGGAAAGGACGAAGGTCACTACTAGTTTCTCTACAGGCCTTTTTGTTAGATATGTCATTGATCTTGCCGCATAGGAGAAGTTGTCAAGGGGTGAAGTAGGATTATTTGACAAGACTAACCACATCCCCACTCCTCCTGCATCTCCCAGACAATCATCGGTCAATGAGCATGAGGCTATTCACATTCCTACAAAATATGTCTCCACCCTCAACAAAGGGTTGGGTGACTCAGAACATCACTTGGAAAGAGACCCAAAGTTGGCTAGGGCCACCTAGGATATTAGCAAACTAAAGTATATGGTGGGAAAAGACCAAATAGGTGTAGAACTCTTGGCTAGTCTCTCTAGTTTGATTGATGCATGTGCTCCTCCCAACAATCCTAACATTGTATGAGGACTCACTTTTGAAGACTGTGAGAGACAGCTAGGATTGTCGATGCCTCCTACATCTATATACATGGTCGATACCGTACCCTCGATCAACATCCCCTTTTCCTCTAAGGGATCCAAAACTATCAAAGTGAACAAGATCCCCTTGGGTTTTAGCTTCACCCCTCCTATCAACTCTAGTGGTGGAGGTTTTGGTGGGATGAGCAGTGGGGGCTTTGGTAGTGGCAATGGCTTCGACAGTGGGGGTGGTGCTGGTGGAAGCGATTCCAATGGAGGTCATGGTGCTGGATTTGGAAGCAGAGGTGGCACCGACAGAGGCCCTACTGGTGGTGGTCACTCTGGTAGTGGTTCTGGTGGTGGCCACACTAGTGGCTTTGGTAGTGGTCCTGGTGGAGGTCACATCGGTGGCTCTCGTGGTGGCTCCGGTGGCAATTTTGGAGGAGGCTCCTCTAGCCCTCTATCTTCTAATGACCCTATTTTGAACACTCTTCTTCAAAATATGGGTAAGATGCAAAGCCAGTTGGTGATTCTCTCCCAAGCCTTTGCCCAACCTATCTTCAAACCCTTCTTCCGGTATAGCCCTTTTTTGGTCACAATTTTGAACACTCTCTTCCCTCAAGGAATGGAGATCCCTAAATTTGAAAAACATGGCAAAAAAAGGGATCCACAAACACATGTATTCACCTTTAACACCCTATGCACAGATTTCTTCCATCACGACACATTGATGGAAAAACTATTCCCTTGATCTCTCAAGGAAACAACACTCGAATGGTACTGTTCCTTGCCCAATAATTCCATTTTCTCATTTGACCAACTTGTAAACCAATTCTTACGACATTTCCAAGCTAACATCAGGCCGAAGATGACCTTTTCGGATCTTCTCTGATGCAAACAAGGTGATAATGAAAAAATCACTGACTTCATCATGCGATATCAAGTGCTCTTCTCACAAATCTCATATCCGCTGCCCAATTCTGATGTACGGAAGGTATTCATAGGGAACTTGTGAAGGCCTTCGTGGGAGAAGTTCACCCTTATGAAATACCCTTCTTTCGTGCATTTGTGTGCAGCCCTACGAGAGTATCAATAGACGGTGGTTCAGTTCAGGGGATCCTCCTCATGCTCCCATTCTGAAGGAAAGTCCATTGTATTGATTTCTAGGAAAGGAAAAGCTATTTTGAATGTAGTAGCTGCTAGGGATGACAACAACCTCAAACGCCACTGAAAGTTCACAAAGTTAGTTGAATCTTATTCTTCCATCTTGCAAAAGTTAGTGAAGGATAAGATTGTAACCTTGTCGAACCCTAAACCTCTTAAGGAACCTTACCCTAGTTGGTATGATGCAAGTACCTATTTTTAGTACCATCGAGTTAACGGACATGATACCGAATGTCGTATGCGCCTATGTCATGAGATATAGGACCACATCAAGGATGGTACTATTTTTCTCAATGGAAACAAACAAAATATGAATAAATTGATGGTGAAAATGAATAGTGAATTGCAAATATACACATACCCATTTCCGTCACATTCTGCTAACATGATTGTTGATCCCACTGATTCTATCACTCAGCCCAAGGCCTATGTTAACATGGTCATGGTTAACCCTACCACACAACCTATGACCGGTTCACCAGATGTAACATTCACTTCATAGGACTTACCCTTAAATAGCAAGCCCTCTCCCCTCTACATTCCTGCTCACCTCAATGGTAACATTGTGACAGGAATCTTAGTAGACCCTGTGAGTCAAGTGAATGTTATCATAGAAGAGACATTGTGGCTTAACTCACTACACATAAAAGAGTACGAAGAAACAAAATCCACCATCTGTACACACAATGGCCTTTGTCTAAATCCATATGGCTTGATAACTTTGTTTGTCCTAGTTGGAACTAGGGTTGTTGACATGGTTTTTTATGTCATCCCGGAGTCAGACCTGTTCAAGATGAAGCTAGGCATACCTTGGCTAGCTTCCATGAATGGAATCACCTCTATTATTCATAAATTCCTAAACTTCTCCCATGAAGGTGTTGTGCACGTACTGCATGACACTGGATACCAACCTTTGGTGTCCCGTGGGGGATATTCATTAGACCATTTTTGGCCCGCCCTAGTTGGTCTGCTTCCTCCAAGAATGGACCTACTTTACAAAAACTATGTGAAGTATAAGACCAAGGACAAGGGATAGCCAAAATTGGCTCTTCCTATAACACAGCAGTCAGCTTCCTCCTCTTCCTGAAAAGGGAAGGAGAAGATTGATCCCTCTCAAGATGAATCATCTGCTCCCCTCTCTTGGGAGGAGTATTGGATGAGAAAGCCTGGCTACCCGTTAAGTTCAATGATCCCTCCTTGGCATAGACCCAAGATCAGGATATCAGACCTCCCTACTAAACTGCCTAGACCTTGGTACTATTTGTATGGTAGAATAAAAGGTCCCTGTGGGGAATCCTCTCGACCTTCGCAACCTCCTACCGCTCTTGCTCCCAAAGAAATGAGCGAGAAGAGGCCCACTACCAAGGCACTTGAGTTCATTTCCCCTGCTGCTCCTCAACCTACTCCTCCTGCTCTCATTCAAGAGTTTGTTCCTCCACCAGAAATGTCTATAGTGGACACTCCCATGGCTGATCAAGATCCTTCTATTCCTTTGTAGCCTTCGGCCTCTAGTTCAAAGTGTTGCAGAAACTACCTTGTGTGCAAGCGCAAGTGTTGGAAAAAGGCTCTCATGGCTAAGCAGGTTGCCTTGCAAAGGAAGGAAGAGGAGATGACCACCCCTATATCAGGGCCTTCTGCCACATCCTCCTCTCTCCTCCCCTCTATTTTTGTTATATCTAGCTTTGTATCGCTTTCAGCTTCTGTTGTGAGTACAAAGCACCTAACCCTAAAAAGGTGTAAGTGTTCATCACTCCTTCGGTGGAGTCACCCATGTTGATGTCCCTTCTAGATGTTCTTCCTTTCCCAAAACCTATAGATATGACTAACACTTCAGTGGTGTCTACTATGGTTTTCTCTTCCTCCTCTTCCTTCATACCTCTTGCCTCGTCTGTGGGGAGTTCACATCCCTCGATGACGCAAAAGGTGGAGAGTGGTCCTTCCAATAATGAAGGACGTAAGAGAGGCCCACCTTCTCCGAAAGGTGGACCTGCGTTGACTTGTTCTATCCTAGTGACGAAACTAGTCTCAGCTTCTCCTAAGTTTGTCATCGCTCCCAAATCACTCAACGAGCCTAGCGGTGCATCTTGGGCACAACTTTCTCTGTCCATTGAGGTAAAACATGGCACTCATGTAAAGTGCATGTTTAACTTTTTGCACAAGGTTCTAGCCTTGTTGGTGATCTTCATGAAATCGCTGACCTTAGCTCCATAAGAGCTCAGTGGAGAGGACCTTGCGAGGCCCTCTTCCTTAGCCCTTGTTTCAGGAGGGTCAGATGCTTCTCCTCTTAACATTCCACCACTGCAGGCTCATCCTCCTTCCCCCTACAATGATCTAGAGTGGAAAGCAGACGACCTCTTGGTCAATCAGTGTTAAGGTGAGGCCCCTTCTTTATCTTTAGATTAGATGTGTGTGTGTGTTGTGATGTGTTCCCTCGTGATCATGATATGTGTGTCTATTGGGGCTTGGATACATGTGTGGTTTTTGTGTCGTAACCTTCTTCTATTTATATCATCATTCTTCCATATTTGTGACTGAATTTTTGGAAAATTGGGGATGATGCAAAGCGTTGGGGGCATTTAGGCTACCCTTCCATGTTGACCCAATTTTTTTATTTTTACTTGTCTTCTTGTGCATTCTTCACATGGTCTGACATAGTAGGGGGTTTATGACAGTTCATTTTATATACTATTACTATACATATTTATTTATTTATGAGTAGTTCTAACCCTGAAATATAAGGCTACCCCTATGGCATGTGTTTATGTACTTTTCTCTTTAGCTTTTCCTTTATCTTTCTCTCTTCTTTGTTTGAGTTATCCCTCTCATGTGTGACAACATCACTTCTACAACACTTTTATTTTCAAAAAATGCATTTGTTTCCAATGAATATTTTCTCAAGAATCTTCACAAAAAAAATTTCAAGAATCATGTTCTCAACTTGAAACCCTAATGGAACTTGTTTCCTTCATCATGGGTTCATAAAGAAAGAGTTTGAAAATATTCCCTTCGAGGTGGGATCAGCTTTGATCTTCCCCTCGTGTGTGGGAATTTTCTTCCTTTTGAATTCCTTGATGAAGTGAACATCTTTCAAAAGGATTCCTTGATGATGAATCAATTCGAGAAAGAAACATTTGTTTTGTACTTTCAAATAGCCCGTCCCTTGAGTGGACCCCTTCTTCACACCGGGTTCCTGAGGGACCCCTTTGAAATTTTTCCAACTTGTTGATGGTCTGCGAGACTGTCCACTTACTTTCCTGAGTGGTCACTTTCTGACATGTTCTATCTACGGTAAACATGTTGCTTTACGGGTGCGCCTGTGAAGCTAGTTTCTGACTCTGTGGAGTCCCCTTTCCTTGGGTTTCCTCCATGTGAGAGATCTTGGGGGATACCTTCTTGCAGGTCTGCGGGCCTATAGGGTACTTCTTCTGAGCTTCCTCCATGTGATAGATCTTGGGGGTGTCTCTCCTGTAGGTCTATAGGTCTGTAAGGCACTTTCTTTTGGTTTCCTCCATGTGAGAGATCTTGGGGGATACCTCCTTGTAGGTTTCTGGGTTTCCTTCATGTGAGAGATCTTTAAGGACACCTTCCCTACAAGTCTATGGGTCTGTAGGGTGCTTTCCTGGCTTCCTCCATGTGAGAGATCTTGGGGGATGCTTCCTTGCAATTTTGCAGTCTGGTAAGAGCTTGGAGGATACCTTTTTTTGGTATCCTTCATGTGAGAGATCTTGGAGGAAACCTTCCTTGCAAGTTTGCAGGCCTGTGAGGTACTTTCTTCTTGGGGCTTCCTTCATGTGAGAGATCTTGGGGGTCACCTCCTTGCAGGTCCGTGGGCCTATAAGATGCTTTCATTCTACAACTTCGTAGTTTTGTAGGGCTATGAATTCCTTTGCTTGTCATGCACTCTCGAGTTTTCCAAATCGCGGTATGCTTCCTCAATGGTTTAGGTATACATTTCTAACCTTACTACCCTTTCAATCTACTTTACTGAAGCACTCATTAGTATTCAAGCTCGCTAAAGAGGGGGGAAAATGTGTAGGAGTGAATTTGCACCCCTTATGCAAATACCCCTTTTACACTTCCTCACCTTAGAAAACCAAATTCGAAGGAAAAAATCCACATCAGCCCACTGCCTTTGTTCCACTTGGTGTTTGTTTTGTGCATCGACAGAAGAATAACTGTCGAGGATGCCCGTGTGGTGCGCAGACATCCGCACGGCGCGCTTACGTCCCTAATGGATTCCTGTGTCTCAAGCCTACAGAATAATTACACTTCCCATTGGTGTCGATTTGTAATGCCCCTCTTCGACCAATTGACTTGAATATGGTCGTTTTTCTCATTCTCCCTTCAAATTCACTCTTCATTCCTTCATTTCATCCTCTAGCAAGCTTTCTACACAATCTTCTAAGAATTCTCTTAGCATCCATCACTCTCAAGTAGCACTTTGGCACTCCATTTTAGTAGCAACAACACTCCATCAACTCCGTAGAGCAAGTGTGGAACAACACCACTACAGTAGGGGCTTGAGTCCTCTCATTTTCTCCTCCATTCGTGGTGCAGGAGCACCCACACTCCACCCTCATTTTGTGATTATTTGATGTTAAGTAAAGAAGTTTAGTAGGTAGATGTTAGTGTTTTGGAGATATTTTTTCTTTGATAAGGTCTAACAAGACCATTAAACATGAACTAGGATGAGTCTTTAAGTTTAGGGGTCAAAAGGTGGGAAGATGCAATCTTGGTGCTAATGTTGCTTTGTAGCCTATGAAGGAAAAACCCTAAATTTGCATATGGATAGGAAATATTGAGGTTATGATATTGTAATAAGGCTATTTTCAAGCCTTTGGTATGGATTTAGGGGTTATAAGTTGCAACCATTGCACAAAGTATTCAATATACTTGTAAAGGTGACAAATTGTGTAAAGGGGGGTAATTAGTCTTCCAATGGTCATTAGTGGTTCAAAAGTCAATTGCAAGGTGGTTGGGCATTTTTGGCCTGGGAGAACCTTTAAATAACATGATAATCTTGTTTTGTATGGTTGGAAGGAAGATTTGAAGAAAGAACTCAATAAAACTTTGTTGTTTTCTCAGAATTTTTGTGTTTTTGCTTCTTTTACAAACTTGTACGGAACCGTATAGGATGTACATGGTCTGATATTATTAGTTTCTGAATAATACGTTTTTACTACTATTTCTCTCTAATTTGAAGCCTAACTCATCTTCTGGTGTGTGGAATCAACAAATTCCCTAGACTGCTATGTTTTGCTGAGACAGGGGTTTGAGTGAGGTGTGAGCCATGGAATGACCATCCCACCTACTGTATGACCTGTTACTTGGTGGGATGGCCTGCAGTATGTTAGCATAGGGTTTTCCTTCTATTTTAAATGTTGAATAATGAGTTTAATATTGGTAGATAGGAGTTCTTGTTCAAAATCAAGCATTGTTTCATATAGAATTGAAGTGCCAAAGTGTGATTTTGGGAAATTTTCCAAAAGAATGGTCCATATAATGAAATTTTGACCATGTGTAGGGGCTATAGAACCTATTTGAATTTTTCATTTGGTCTGGGAAGGTCGGGGTATAGGAGTTTTAATAAACCCTCAAGAATTACACTAAAAACAAGGGTTTTTTTATTTCATGGTTACAAGTCTGTACAAATGGAATCCAATTAAAAAATATGTGTTTTCTAGGCATTTTTTTTGCTTCCCCAAGGTTTTAGGGGTCTGTGTAATGTTTGATGGTATGTTGCTTTGTATTTTTAGGCTAATTGAGTAGCCTTTTCAAGGGTGAGTGTATAGGAATTCAACGATGGTCCAAAGGAGTCTATGTTGTTTCTCACATATGTTGTGTAACTTGGAAATGGGTGTTTGAATCAGTCATGTTTTGGTCTAGTGTTTTGGAAAATTGTGGAGTAATTGGACAAAAACTAGTTTCTCACTTTTGCAAGGGTTTAAGGGGGTTAAAGAGGGAAATGTGTTTTCAGTTGTTTATCAAGCTTTAAGGGAGTGTTGGACTTTCCAAAGAGGTTAGAATAATCTTGTTAGATTCCTCAAATAGGTAGGTTGTCAAGATTTTTTGATTGTGCCCTTGTGTTTGCATCAATTAGCTAGTGAGCTCTTGGTGGAGGTGGTAAGAATTTTCACTCCTCTTCTCTACAATTTGGTTCAGTAGCACATTACTATTTTGTAGTGTTATTGTGTTCTTCACTTTCATTCTTCCTTTATCATACTTTTCTCCATAGTTTCTATCTTGGTTGTCCGTGGAGGTGGAAACACCAAAACGGGGGTTTGATTGAGGCAGGCCCCTATACAGCCCCCCAACAATTTTCCTATTTCTTGTGTGTAGGGGGACATGCATTTGGAGCTAGCTAGTGAATAGGATCCTTTATGAGATCATTCTTGTCACCTTAACCCTCATATATTTACTTTCTCATAATCGTTCATATATATCCTACTTCATAACTCTGGTTTGTCCCTTTGAAAGTAATTAGCTAGGTTGTCAACATGTTTTCTAGCGGTTCACATTGTCCTTCTAGTCCTCTAGTCGTACGAATGCTAGCGCATCTAAGAGACACCAGCACGTCGCGCTATCGTCCTAGAACCGCCCTTTCGTCCTCGGGCAGAGAGCTTCCTAAGGCACAATGTTGAACCCGAAAACCAACTCGCCTAGCCCCACTCTAAGTTTCGGGTCTATAGAGTGATTGAAGGACCTTATAGTCCTCATCATTCTCACCCCTCATTTCAAAACACCCCTTTAAGCTGAGGTAAGTTAGGGCAACCTTCCACTCTTGGCTCTCCATGACCTGGGGCCTTGAACGTGGTTGGTCCCCCTCTCTTACACACATTAATCTGTGCTCAAATGTAAACTTACTATAAATAATAGCATCATGTAATTGCAAGGTTGAGACACTATTTTCCTAACAATTCTATCCCCAATTTTTTGAAATTTAAAAATGAATTATTCCATAAATTCAGTGGGAGCCCTCTTAATTGTAATTAATTTTTCAACCAATGATAGATGTCACTCTTGTCTTCAAATTTCTCATAGATTATTTCACCTAGATCATCCCAATTATGAATAGAATTAGATTGAAATCCTCTATACCACTATAGTTCTTTGTCTTTCAAGGAAGTGGCCAAAACCCTCATAGCTACATTATCCTTAGTAATATTATCCAAATAGAATATATGCTAGCTACATCTTGTATGTGTTTTATTGTGGTGATGGTTTATTCAACTGTGTAATATGGTATAATTTTTAGGGAAGCCAGTGGTATGTCATCTATTTGAGCTAACACAAGAGGTTTTCCATCATTGAAGGTGACAAAAACCTGATTTCTCAGAGTAACCATGTTTGGAATATTAAATAATGTCATGTTTATCTAAATATTAGTTGTTGTTAGTTGTGGTAACCTACTAAATAGAGATGTAGATTATGCTCTAGGGGATGATGTTGTATAATCTCTAGATATTCTTATCAAAGATATAGAGTGTTTATTATTTTCTAGATTCAATTGTGTTGGATTTTGTGTCAACATTTTAGAGACATGGAATGTTTTTTTCTTCTTCTTGAAGTTAAAAATGATAATTTAGTAAACTAAAATTTTCCTCTCTAATATTCTCTTATCTAAATTTTTGGCATGAGATTTGTAGAACTAATCTAGAACCATGACTTGTAGAATACCTCTTCAAGGTTGTAATATTCTAAGAACAACACCACTTTCTCAATAACAACTCCTAACTCAAAGCTAAGGGTGCCACCTATTGGTGTCACTTGGAAGTGCACTCCTACTAAATATTTTGTTCATCATTCTAGTAAAACATGGGATTAATCTCAAGGTGTGAAACCTTGTAGATGAGATCAAAACTTTAGATAAGGATGGATCCTTTCTAATGTAGTAATAGCAATACTAGTCCAACCCAGCACTGAATAACTCTAAACTAACCCAGTCTACCAACTTGCAAAGGGAAAAGGGAAGAGAGAAATGCAAGAAATTGAAAGGGTGGTGATACACCTAGATTAAAATGTGTTTCTTCATAGTCACTAAAGCACTGAGTTAATCAAACCACCAAAAGGAATTTACAAAACTATTTTGTTACCAACTCCTAGAGACATATATGGAGGTAAGGGTTTGACATACACCAAGAGGGGCAATGTCAATCCATATATAGCTTCTACAAATATGTTAGCATAGCAACAAAAAAAATGGAAATGATAAAAGAAGTGAGAAAATATTTAAAAAATGGTCATTTCTAATTAACACATAAGCATTGAACCCATTATAGTTGTAGAGATGCAAACATTGCATGTATGCTTCCCAAAGAAATAAGGGAAGAACCCTTTATAATGAACATAAAGTTCCTTTTAAACCTCAAAAGGGTGTGGGAGGAAGAAGAAGCATGTGGCAAGGTGTAGCACCCCAAATCCGGTATTTCTTTATAATTAGTTATAATTTTAAAGTTTAATTAATTTATCCTAATACCCTTAATTAATTATATATTTTATTATTTAATTAATTATCATTTTATTTCTCTAAATTAATTAAATTTTATTTAATTATTTTTCCCCTTTTCTCTTCCTCTAAAGGTTGATTAATTAAAATTAACCTTAGTCCTTACCATTTAATTATTCTAAGGCTATTAATTAATTAATCCCATATTAATCAATTAATCTTCTCTTAATCCCCATTTAACATTTTTCCCATTTTAGAATTATTTAAAATCCAAACTTGTCATCACCAATCATGTGTCATCACCTCTTTCCTATCAATAAATCTTCACCTCTTCTTCCTTAAATCCATTAGAGACAAATATCACCTATTTATTGACTTTGATGAGGCCACCTCTTTCCTATCAATAAAATCTAATTTTAAATTTTCACCTCCCTACAAATAGACAAGAGTAAAAAATTGTTTATCAAATCTCCATATTGAAACTTATTTAAAAAAAATAGAAATAAATAGTGAATTTAGAGACGATGGGAACTACTTATTTGTGAGGATTTGTGTGTAAGTTCTAAATATTTAAAAAAATAGAAATAAATAGTGAATTTTTTATGTAACTTTAATAACTTATTTTATAGTAAACAACATTTTAAAATACTATGTTTATGTCGTCACACATAACTTTTTTATTGAAAGGATAAAATTATAATTTTTAAATTTAGATGCATAACATCAATATCTAGTGCATGTATATTTTTTCATAATTTTTTGTTACATATTTTTTATAAATTAATTTTCAAAGTCAGAGTAATTATAAGATGGATGTAGGTGTATGTCATCACATATAACTTGTTTTGTATGTATTAAAATTATTATATAATTTTTGGATAAAATAGGAACATCAATACCTAGTGTACACATATTTTTAAGAATTTTTTTCACTATTTTTCTAATTTTTCATGTATGTGAAACAAATACCTTGATGATTGGTGAAAAACTTACATTCATAAGAAATAAAATATAAATATAATAATAAAATTAAAAATATTCAAAATTATACTTTTTGGAAAGCTTATAATAATAGCTACATACTTACAAAACATAATTTCTAAATGACTTTATTTGATCCCTCAAAAAGTAAATAAAAAGTGGTTTTTTGTTAGCGTTTTGATAGGTGAAAAGGAGACTCCATTGTGGGTATGATTTAAGACTAGAGGGGTTCTATCCAAGAGAGTTTGATCTAAGGGGTTCCTATCTCCTATCTAAACCTCTTAAATTAAAACCTTTTAAATAAAACCCTTCAAGGTTTAAATCATTAATTTTTCTAAGAAAATGTGATTTCAAGAAAAAATTGGGATGTCCCAAGTTTGGGACCCATTATAATGGGATGACTAATGGTACTTGTCCTTTCTCTCTTTCTTGAGAGAACCTCTTAACCTAGGCCCTTGATCTTGTGGCAAGATCTCAACCCTTCATCCATTTGACCTCATTTTTATAAATTAAAGCCCTCACCCTTCATTGTCATCAAGTCTATTGCTATTACCCTTATGTTGCTATTTTTCCTCTATAATATTTCATTATAACAAGGTTATATTGAATTAGTTTTAAGAGCAAACCACATTTCATCCATTTAGAGCATATCAATAGGCTTTGGGTGCATTTTATTTGTTATATCAATATTTAGCTCAATAATGAAGTTTGAAGGTGATTTTCAATGTAAGTGTATGTGTTATACATTATCTTATTTGTTTTACTTCAATCATTTTTCTCATCCTCATTTTAGTATTCCTAGTGGGACCCACATCCTATTTTCACCTCCTTTTGTGACTTTTTATTGAGTTGTTAGTTATAGGTTTTGATTTGGCTCTTAACTCTATGATTGATAGATTCATGCTTTTGTGGCAATATTTCACGTTTATTTTATATCCCTTATTATTGTGTTGTCATAAACTTTTCCTACATTATGGCATTAGCCACCTACATTATGTGAAGTTGTGCTTTCATTCTGCGTAGATTTTTATTAGTTTTTATTGCTATTTTTTGTTGTTCTATGCATGTTTTTGCATCTACTAATTTTTTTTTGTAGGTTGTTCTAATATGTTTTCTACAAAAGATAGAGTTTTTATTTTTAGTTTTTATTTTAGGATTTTTTCATATTGCCTTAGTGATTTAGGGTTTTCCAACCTTGGGTGTTTTTGTGCATGTTTCTATCTCTTAACACTTTTTTTTCCAAGGCTTCTAATATGTTTTGTAGTAGATTTTCATTAAGCTTCTTAGGCTTTGCATTGGTTTCTTAGTATTCTAGATTTTTTATGATCTTAAATTCTTCCTAGGGTTGTAGGTTTTATTACTAACTCATTATTTTTTGTGCACATTTTGGATATCCTAACATTATATTTTTTAATTTTTCTAATTTATATTTTTCAAAAATTAGGATTAGTCATTTAGTTTTTCTCTTAGATCTAGGGTTTCTACAAATGTGTGCACTCTATTTTAACTTTTTGCACCTTTTTCTGACAAATTCGTGCCTTTGCATAGGTATATATTTTCTTATTTTTTATGATTTTCTAATTTTTAAATGTTCTAAGGTGCCTCTATTTAGCCTTGCAAGGCCTCTTTTTCATAGAGTATGCTTTTGTTTCAGCTTATTTCTCTCTTTTCTTCTAACCTTTTTATCCAACATTAACATTGCAACATATTCACACTTTCCAAAGATTGAATATCTAAGGTTACTAAATTATGGGTTTGCAGATTTGTTAGTCCAATTTCTTTTATTTCTCACTAATTTTAGGCAATAAAGTTAGATTAGTTGGTAAAAGAACTCTTTTTTCTATGTTTGAAGGGGTGTGTCTATGCATGCTCTCTCCTTGTGCCTAGTGTGATCTTGGAGATTAGAAATCTCACATTTCCTTATTTATATTTTAGAGTAGAACATAGGGCTTGGTAGCTTGTGTGTATGCTCTCCCCTTACACCTTGTGTGGTCTTGGGGATCAAAAAATCTTAGCATAGTCCTTCCCTTTAGGATACCTACTTGGGGGTTTCATCACCTCAAGGTACAACCTCAACCACATATTATCGATGGGGTATAGAAAGAGGGTAGAATTAAATTTGCACCTCAATTTAGTTGTTTCATGTTTAGAGAATCCTTGATTCTAGATGATTCCAATACAAGTGATGTATGGTTGATCTGAGATTTCCTACCGAAATTTCTCAATACATGTTTATGATGGAAAAGTGTTCATGGTTTTGTCTCATATAACCTTGTGTTATTTAGAGGATGTCATAGAGATCTTGTGTAGCCTACAAAAAGACCATTCAGTCGTTTTGTAGTACCCCTCCATTTATGCTTATGTTTTCTGGTTACATGTTTTCATACTGTTAGATTTTAGTACTTTGGTTCAGATATTTTGATCGCTGATTTTGAGCGACAGTGGATTCACTTTGTGACATGATGATACATTGTATGGTGATAATTGATTTCTGACATGCTTTGATATAGCGTAGATGTTTTCCTTCAGATGATTATTGTTATATGTATGTTTATGATGGACTAACTATTATTTAATTCGTTAGTCTGATGTGATGTGTATTGGTGTGGATAACGGAATTACATCACTCGCTTGCGAGTTCCCTATGATGTCTGTGATTTTCTCTGCACAGTGTGCCTGTACAATCGATTATATATATATATATGCATGTTATCGCTTGGTTGCAGGATTGCAGGTACATGACACCGACTCCACCTGGTTACTCATGTCTGAGCGTGTCAAGACTCAACGGATATGTTGATTGGGAGGTAGTAGCATGGTTCATCCTAGTCTAGTCTTTAACACGGTCACAGTACATCGTCAGTTTAGTTTGGAGTCTTTGGAGTCTTTGGTTGTCTTGTCTTGTCTTTTCATGTTTGGATTAATTGCTTGAAAGGTAAATTTTGTCAATTTTAATGATGGTTAGTATTCTTTAATTTACTATTATTATTCTTTAATATACAGTTATTTAAATTAATTTTTAAATGTTAAAGAAATAAGTTTTACATGTTATTTAATAAATTAATTAGTTTGTTTGGTTAAATAATTTGATCTTAAAGATTAAATTTATTTAATTAAATTAAATTGTTTTAAATGTGTGAATAGATTTTATTTAAAATTAATTATTATTTGGAAATGGCATTTTTATTTGTAAATAAATTTTGGTATTTTGGAAATTGGAAAATTAAATAAAATAAAGGCATGCAAATCTTGAAAGGCAAGATTGCCGAGAAGTTGTTAAAGATATTTTTCTTCTTCTCGACAAGTGTGCTAGTGGAATTTATTGTTTTTGTTGAGGAATTTCTCGGAGATTAATTGGGATCTGGGAAAACACAGAAGGCTATTCTATTTTCTTCACGGGAAAAATATCAGTGCTCTGTTAAATTTTTGTGGTATCCTTTTGGTACTATTGTATATTTGTGGAAGTTCTCTGTTTTGGTTATTGGGAATTGGTGTTCGGAAAAGGTTTTGGAAGCTACTGGCAACAGAGGTTTTCTTCACCAGACAGATTTTTGGAAGCTAAGGAAACAGGTATTTCCCTTTGTGTATTAATTTATTTGCTTTTGAAAAGGAATGTCTGAGAAAAGAAAGTTACTTGTTATTAAAATTTCTGTATTTCTCGGGAAAGATTATTTACTGTCTATTCTCTGTAAAGATTTATTGAATTTTTTTTTTAAAAAACTTCTGTAGATTTCTCTTTCTGGAAAAATACGTTTGAGTGAAGGGAAAATTATATATATAGGGGAAAATGAAATTTATATTTCTGGAATTAAAAATTAGAATTCATTTGGGAAAAAATTTATGCATACTGTTGAAAATTTTACAGTTTCCCCTATTTCCCTTTGAAACCCTGTTGAATATTTATTTAAAATAAACCTCTGTGGAGTTTCTAAAAATTCTCTGTATGAAAACCCTATTAATTTGTATAAATATATATATATAAAATATATATATATATACATATTTATACATATATTTTATCTTATATATATTAGATTGTGAAGGAAACTTATATCTTTTATATGAAATTTCTTTGAAATCGCCGTATAGGCGAATAATTTAATGATTATTAATCTTTTGTTTAAAAATTATGAAATCGCCGAACAGGCGTATTGAGGGTTTCGAATTTTTTTAAACAATCGAAATTAAATTCCACAGGCTTAAACTGTATTGAAATTGCTATTGATTTTAGTTGTTTTGAATATAAATATTGGTAAGGGGGCCACGGGGCTACCCCATAGCCACCCCCATATGGGGCGACGGCTGTGAAGGCAGTCGGTGCTGCCCTCACAGGCAGCACGCAGCTGTCACACAGCCACCTCCCCGTACGGGGAGGGCTGTAGCCTGTGTAAATAGCCGAGGCTGTATGATACACAGCGCATGGAATTTTGTTAAAAACTTTTGTTTGTTCAGTGAACGGAAATTTTGATTTAGGTTTTCATTATATTGTTTTATATAATATATATATATAAATATATATATATGTATGTATATATGTATATGTATGTATGTATATATATATATATGTATATATAATTATATTTATTTAGTTAGGATAATAATTTTGGTATTTTATTTATAAAACAAAATATTCTCTTTAATTTTATTTTATGAGAAAATTCAAGATTAAATATTCCTAATATAGTTAAAATGAAAAAAGAAATTTTGGAATATATTCTTATGTGAATTTGAAAAAATTAAGGAAATAGATTAAATGGAACAATTACTTTTATTGTTTTCAGAATAGACCTTTTATTAAGTTGATTTATATTCATGTTGTTTTCAAACTGATTTAAGTGGATTTAGTAAATCCAAATGATAGATGTGAATTTGCCTTAAGTTGCTTTAAATTCTTATTGGGCAAAAGGGGATTTTTTTTGTGTGATTTCAAGTCTTCCAGTTGTAGTCTTTTTAAGGGAGTTAAATTTTACAATGGTTTTATGTGTTTGAACAAACTAGGGTAGTGCACTTGGTTTTGTATTGTTTATAGACACCTGGTTTTCATGAACAGGTTGTGATGTCCATTGTAGTATATCTGGTATTATTTGTTGATTTTTGTGCACTTTGTCTACCCTAGTTAGAGAACTTAGAACTCCTATGTTATGTTTAGGGAAGTGGCTCTGTGTGAGGGCCGACACACAAAGTGGTGTCAGGGTAACTTACAAAGAGTTAGTAAGTCAGTGATAACTAAACAACATAGTAGTTAGAATTAAAAATTTTAATAAGATGTTTATGCCTCACTTATTGACTCTAGAGCTAGTTCAGTCTTGAGTATAAGTTGAGAAGGCCTGGAATGGCAAATCGATATCTTGTTACTTTAAAAGATATTCGATTATGCAATAGCTTGCAAACGGGGCCGGGTTTCGTAAGAGGTTATCAGGGTAACCCAAGTTGGGGGCTGGAACCTAGGAAGAAACACCAGGGTAACCTTTGCAATATTGTGATGACACTCCACCTAAAATAATAGTTTACCTTGTGTACTTAGCACATTTGATTGTCTTAAATATGGAAGCAATGTAACCATTAGTTAGTTATGTACTTGTGTCTAGGGTTAGTAGATTATGTCTAGGTAACCATATTACTATCTCCTAGCATGGGGGTGGACCTATGGGTACCACATGGTTGGGTGGAATGTGCACCTTACTTCATTGGGTCCCCAATTTATGATCATGGCAATGAGAGCTTCATGGTTGGAGAGCTCGTACTTGGATACATATGTGTAGTTTCTTTATTGCATTATTTGAAATCTTGTATTGTAACATCCCTCAATTGATTATGAGGTGAACATTGTAAAATGTAAATTGTAACCATTATTGAACTACCTCATCAGATGAATGAGTATTGTAATATCTTTTCAATGCAATGTAAAAAATCATATTTGTACATTATACTTTTATGAATGGAATTCAAATGATGTGCAATGTTTATTTTTAAGTTTATGTTAATTAATATGTGAAATGCTAAATACTAAAGTCATCTATGGAAACTCAAGTTGTGTAACGTCATGTAACTTAGTGAATGTATGCAACTAATTAAGTTAATATTAATACTTTAAAAAAAAATATTTCACTTTTATACACAATTGCAACATTCCTTAGGTTATAAGACGGGGCATTACAAGATTGGTATCAGAGCCAAGGTTACAAACACTGGACGCTATGGGTAATCGCGAGCCCATTAGGTTGACCTAGTACATAGTGTCGCTATCTGTTAGCCTTGGTTGATTAGTATCTAAGACTCATTATTGTTATGTGTAGGAACATACCTAGAAGAGGGGGTAGAGGTCATGGTAGAGGTTGAGGTGGAGGCTGAGGGCCAATCCCTCAAGTTACTCCCCCTCTGAGCCCTCATCAGAGTGATCAGGCAGAGCAGTTGGATCAAAGGAATGAGGGACAGAATCCCGAACAGTCAGGAATAGAGGGTTCACAAATACGTCCTTTATTAGAGGAGGTCCTAGCTCGACTTGGACCTAGACATGAAGTTGAGCAGGAGGTTGTCAAAGAGAGAGATAGATCTCCAAGGAGAGTAGATGATACAGTGCATCAGGATGCTATTACTGTAGGACACATGAGGGATTTACTAAGGGCATGCCCTCCTACTTTTGATGGTATAGGAGGTGGCTTAGAGGCATAGACCTGGCTACTAGATTTGGGTAGATGCCTTACCATGCACCCTTACGGTAGCAATACCCGTGCGAGATGCGCTATCATGCATCTGAGAGGATTCGCCTCTACTTGGTGGTGCCTGGAGGAGCAGAAGCTCCACTTAGTTATTGGGTCAGTGTCTTGGGAGATGTTCCTAGAGAGGTTTAGAGCACAGTTCCTATCGAAACACTGGAGGCAGCGATGGGCTGACGAGTTCCATGATCTATGTCAGTTGGCTCTTTTTGTTGAGCAATATGAACGTAGATTCTATGAACTAAAGCAGTATGTAGGTATTGGCGATGATGAGCCTATGCTAGTACAGCACTTCATTAGGGGTTTGAATGCCCACATTAGTAGTGGAGTCAGAGTCTTTGAGCCAAAGACTATGGAAGTTGCAGTGGAGAAGGCTTGAATAGTGGAAGAGAATCTTGTTATGGCGTTAGGTGGTCACACAAGAGTACATATTGGTAGTGCTCCTGCAGCAGGTTTTAGTCCACGGGGTGGATAGGCACAGACAGGGGGTTCCTCTAGGAACCAACAGACACCCTCTAATGGTGGGCAGCTATAGCAACAACGTACACCTACCAAGAATAATAATCCACAACCACAACAAGGTAATAGTCCACAAACAGGAAAGAATCACAACTGGTGGCGCAACAAGCGCAATAGACAGGATCAGCCTCCGTAGAGTGCTTAGTCTACCATCAGTAGAGGTAGTTTCCAGCATTCCAATGCACCTTCGGGTGGCAGAGGATTCAGTAGAGGCACAGGTTGTTACTCGTGTGGACAGCATGGGACACATTGCTAGGCAGTGTCTGATGAGAGGTTCTACTGGATTTGGGCCTCGACCTACAGTTTCAGAGCCTACAGTGGGTGATGCAGGACGATCACATACAGTTTATGTTGTGGTTAATGACTGCCAAGCCGATCACTAGAACATAGTGGTCGAGACTTCAGGTAAGTTACATGGTGTTAGTGTTTCCATTCTTTTTGATTCTGGAGCTACTGACTCCTTCATTTCACTGACCATCGTTGATCGATGTGGTCTTGTGGCGGTAAAGCAAGGCGGTAAGTGGCAGGTTGAATTCGCCTCTGGGGTGAAAGTAGCGGTAGAGAACCTTGTACATAATTGTGAACTTAAAATTGGTACGTTAACTACCTTAGCAGATTTATATGTTACACCTTTAGGATCATATGACATAGTATTAGGTATGGATTGGTTAGCATCTCATCATGTTGTGATTGATTGTCGACTTAAGACAGTTAGTTGCATTAATGATTTAGGTGCAAAAATAGAAATCATAGGTATACAAAGACCTATCTCTTTGCAGATGATATCTGCTATGCAATTAAAGAGATGTCTTCGTCATGGTTGTCAACTATTTGCAACAATAGTTACTGATTTGGAAAAAGGTGAGAGTCGAGAGGTATCTCTTGATGATCATCCTATTCTTAGGGAATTTGCTGGTGTGTTTCCTGATGATATACCTGGAATGCCACCGAAGAGAGATATTGATTTTAGAGTTGACCTAGTTCCTGGAGCTGAGCCTATATCTAGAGCTCCATATAGAATGACGACTCAGGAGTTAGAGGAACTTTGTATCCAGTTAGAGGAATTATTAGAAAAAAATTTCATTCGTCCAAGTGTTTCCCCTTGGGGAGCACCTGTTATCTTCGTAAAGAAGAAGGATGGGTCACTTAGATTGTGCATTGACTATCGTCAATTGAACAAGGTTACGATTAAGAATCATTATCCATTGCCTAGAATTGATGATCTTTTTGATCAGATCAAGGGAGCTAATGTGTTTTCTAAAATCAATTTGAAATCTGGTTATCATCAATTGCGAATTGTTGAAGTTGACATTCATAAAACTGCATTTCGAACTTGTTATGGGCATTACGAATTCATAGTAGTACCGTTTGGGTTAACGAATGCACCATCAATATTCATGAGTTTAATGAATGGTGTTTTTTGTACATACCTTGATCGCTTTGTCCTTGTATTTCTTGATGATATTTTGATTTATTCGAGAAACATGAAGGAGCATGAAGAACACTTGAGACAGGTATTGCAATGTCTAAGGGAAAATCAATTGTATGTGAACCTGAAGAAGTGTGACTTCTTTCAAACTAAAGTGAAATACCTTGGACATGTGATATCTAGAAAAGGTATTGTTGTGGATCCTTCAAAGATTCAAGCTATTGTAGATTGGCCCGTGCCTACTAATGTAGGTGAAGTGCATAGTTTTATGGGTCTAGCTAGTTATTATAGGCGGTTTGTTGAGGGATTTTCTAGAATTGGTCATCCTATTACTTCTCTGCAAGAAAAGGGAAGAATTTTGTTTGGACAAAGCAGTGTCAGTTGGCTTTTTAGACACTTAAAGAAACGTTGACTAATGCACCTATACTAATTGTTCCTGATCCTACTAAGGATTTTGTGGTTTGCACAGATGCATCCTTAGAGGGTTTGGGAGCAGTTTTGATGCAAGATGGGTGTGTGATTGCTTATGAGTCTCGCAAACTCAAAGATCACAAATTAAACTATCCCACTCATGATTTAGAACTAGCTGCAGTAGTGCATGCATTAGTTTGGTGGAGGCATTTCTTATTAGGTCATCGTTTGGAACTTCATACTGATCACCGTAGTCTACAATATATTTTTACACAACCTAACTTGAATGCTAGACAAAGACGGTGGATGGAGTTCTTGTGTGAGTACGATTTTGAAGTGAAATATGTTCAAGGAAAAGAGAACGTAGTGGCTGACACTCTTAGTCGTCGTCGACATGAGATCTCTGCTACTACTCTTGAAGTAGATTTGAGAGGTCAAATATTAGTAGCACTTCCTACTGATAGATTGTATCAGGAAGTCAGGTCGGAGATTGAATCTGGTAGACCTTTAGAAGGTCATTTTACAGGGTATAACCTTGAACCAGATGGTATATTACAGCAAATAGGTCATATTTATGTACCATGTTTTGAGGGTCTTCGTACATTGATTATGACTGAAGCTCATCGAGCTCCATACTCAGCTCATCCAGATGTTAAGAAAATGC
Source organism: Sequoia sempervirens (assembly GCA_007258455.2). Taxonomy (NCBI): domain Eukaryota; kingdom Viridiplantae; phylum Streptophyta; class Pinopsida; order Cupressales; family Cupressaceae; genus Sequoia; species Sequoia sempervirens. The sequence continues at coordinate 1,034,389,763 of VDFB02281492.1, forward strand.
ATGCTGATCTTTGGTAATTGTATTTCTGGCCTGGTATGAAATGTGATATTGTTGATTATGTATCGAGATGTCTTGAATTCCAACGAGTCAAAGTTGAACATCAACATCCTACTAGATTATTGCAGCCACATCTCATTCCTGAATGGAAATGGGATATTATATCTGTTGACTTTATTGTAGGGTTACCTACGTCATCATGTTGACATGATGCCATTATGGTAACTATTGACCGATTGACTAAAGTAGCTCATTTTTCACCAGTACGATCATCTTATAATGCTTCATCTGTAGCTAGGATATTCATGGAGGACATAGTTACATTGCATGGAATTCCTCGTAGGATTATATCTAATAGAGACCCCATATTTACTTAAGCCCTATGGACTTCATTACAACATGCTCTAGGCACACAGTTGAACTTTAGTTCAGCATATCATCCTCAAACCGATGGACAAACGGAGAGAGTTAATCAAATATTAGAGGATATGCTTAGAATGTACGTAATGGACCAACAGTCTCGTTGGGAGGATTATCTGTATTTAGTACAATTTGCTTACAATAACGGATATTAGAGTTCCATAGGTATGCCACCATTTCAAGCATTATACGGTCGTCCTTGTTGAACTCCTCTAAGTTGGGATCGACTAGAGGATAGAGTGTTACTTGGACCTGAGATGCTTCGAGACGTGGAGCAACAGGTTGATCGTATTAGAGAACATTTGATAGCAGCACAGGATAGGAAAAATAAATATGCCGATGTGCATAGAATAGACCGACAGTTTGCAGTTGGTGATAGAGTGTTTCTTCGAGTGCGACCACGAAAGAGTCCAATCTGTTATGGAAAAGGCTCTAAGCTTGCGCCTCGTTTCGTTGGACCATTTGAGATATTAGAGAGAATTGGTCCTATGGTGTATCGACTCGCCTTACCACCTAGTTTGTCACATATTCATGATGTTTTTCATGTATCAGTTCTTAGACCATATCATCCCGACATTTCTCATGTACTTGATTGGAATGTGTTACAGGTAGAGGACAGGTAGCTGGCTTTGGAGCCCATGGCCATTCTACAGCGTCGGACACTCAGTCTCAGGGGTCGAGACATTGATCAGGTGAGGGTCCAATGGGATCCTAGCCATGAGGCTTCTGCTACTTGGGAGGATGCGGCACGCATGAGGGAACTTTATCCCTATCTGTTCACAGGCTTTCAGGAGCAAGCCTGATCCTAGGGGGGAGGATGTAGTACCCCTCCATTTATGCTTATGTTTTCTGGTTACATGTTTTCATACTGTTAGATTTTGGTATTTTGGTTCGGATATTTTGATCGCTGATTTTGAGCGACAGTGGATTCACTTTGTGACATGATGATACATTGTATGGTGATAATCGATTTCTGACATGCTTTGATATAGCGTAGATGTTTTCCTTCAGATGATTATTGTTATATGTATGTTTATGATGGACTAACTGTTATTTAATTCATCAGTCTGATGTGACGTGTATTGGTGTGGAGAACGGAATTGCATTACTCGCTTGCAAGTGCCCTGTGATGTTCATGATTTTCTCCGCACGGTGTGCCTGTACAATGGATTATATATATATGCATGTTATTGCTTGGTTGCAGGATTGCAAGTACATGACACTGACTCCACCTGGTTACTCAAGTCTAAGCGTGTCAAGACTCAACGGATATGTTGATTGGGAGGTAGTAGCATGGTTCATCCTAGTCTAGTCTTTAACCCGGTCACAGTACATCGTCAGTTTAGTTTGGAGTCTTTGGAGTCTTTGGTTGTCTTGTCTTGTCTTTTCCTATTTGGATTAATTGCTTGAAAGGTAAATTTTGTCAATTTTAATGATGGTTAGTATTCTTTAATTTACTGTTATTATTCTTTAATATACTGTTATTTAAATTAATTTTTAAATGTTAAAGAAATAAGTTTTACATGTTATTTAATAAATTAATTAGTTTATTTGGTTAAATAATTTGATCTTAAAGATTAAATTTATTTAATTAAATAAATTAATTAATTTAATTTAATTATTTAAATGTGTGAATAGATTTTATTTAAAATTAATTGTTATTTGGAAATGGCATTTTTATTTGTAAATAAATTTTGGTATTTTGGAAATTGGAAAATTAAATAAAATAAAGGCATGCAAATCTTGAAAGGCAAGATTGCCGAGAAGTTGTTAAAGATATTTTTCTTCTTCTCGACAAGTGTGCCAGTGGAATTTATTGTTTTTGTTGAGGAATTTCTCGGAGATTAATTAGGATCTGGGAAAACATAGAAGGCTATTCTATTTTCTTCACGGGAAAAATATCAGTGCTTTGTTAAATTTTTGTGATATCCTTTTGGTACTATTGTATATTTGTGGAAGTTCTCTATTTTGGTTATTGGGAATTGGTGTTCGGAAAAGGTTCTGAAAGCTACTGGCAACAGAGGTTTTCTTCACCAGACAGATTTTTGGAAGCTAAGGAAACAGGTATTTCCCTTTGTGTATTAATTTATTTGCTTTTGAAAAGGAATGTCTGAGAAAAGAAAGTTACTTGTTATTAAAATTTATGTATTTCTCAGGAAAGATTATTTACTGTCTATTCTCTGTAAAGATTTATTGAATTTAAAAAAAAAAAAAAAACTTCTGTAGATTTCTCTTTCTGGAAAAATACGTTTGAGTGAAGGGAAAATTATATATATAGGGGAAAATGAAATTTATATTTCTGGAATTAAAAATTAGAATTCATTTGGGAAAAAATTTATGCGTACTGTTGAAAATTTTGCAATTTCCCCTATTTCCCTTTGAAACCCCGTTGAATATTTATTTCAAATAAACCTCTATGGAGTTTCTAAAAATTCTCTGTATGAAAACCCTGTTAATTTGTATAAATATATATATAATATATATTTATTTATACATATATTTTATCTTATATATATAAATTAGATTGTGAAAGAAACTTATATCTTTTATATGAAATTTCTTTGAAATCGCCGTATAGGCGAATCATTTAATTATTATTAATCTTTTATTTAAAAATTACGAAATCGCCAAATAGGCGTATTGAGGGTTTCGATTTTTTTTTTTAAATCGGAATTAAATTCCACAGGCTTAAACTGTATTGAAATCGCTGTTGATTTTAGTTGTTTTGAATATAAATATTGGTAAGGGGGCCGCGGGGCTACCCCACAACCGCCCCCATATGGGGCGACGGCTGTGAAAGCAGCCGGCGCTGCCCTCACAGGCAACACGCGGCTGTCACACAGCCACCTCCCCGTAAGGGGAGGGTTGTAGCCTGTGTAAACAGCCGAGGCTGTATGATACACAACGCATGGAATTTTGTTAAAAACTTTTGTTTGTTCAGTGAACGGAAATTTTGATTTAGGTTTTCATTATATTGTTTTATATAATATATATATATATAAATATATATATGTATGTATATATGTATATGTATGTATGTATATATATGTATATATAATTATATTTATTTAGTTAGGATAATAATTTTGGTATTTTATTTATAAAACAAAATATTCTCTTTAATTTTATTTTATGAGAAAATTCAAGATTAAATATTCCTAATATAGTTAGAATGAAAAAAGAAATTTTGGAATATATTCTTATGTGAATTTGAGAAAATTAAGGAAATAGATTAAATGGAACAATTACTTTTATTGTTTTCAGGATAGACCTTTTATTAAGTTGATTTATATTCATGTTGTTTTCAAACTAATTTAAGTGGATTTAGTAAATCCAAATGATAGATGTGAATTTGCCTTAAGTTGCTTTAAATTCTTATTGGGCAAAAGGGGATTTTTTTTGTGTGATTTCAAGTCTTCCAGTTGTAGTCTTTTTAAAGGAGTTAAATTTTATAATGGTTTTATGTGTTTGAATAAACTAGGGTAGTGCACTTGGTTTTGTATTGTTTATAGACACCTGGTTTTCATGAACAGGTTGTGATGTCCATTGTGGTATATCTGGTATTATTTGTTGATTTTTGTGCACTCTGTCTACCCTAGTTAGAGAACTTAGAACTCCTATGTTATGTTTAGGGGAGTGGCTCTGTGTGAGGGCCGACACACAAAGTGGTGTCAGGGTAACTTACAAAGAGTTAGTAAGTCAGTGATAACTAAACAACACAGTAGTTAGAATTAAAAATTTTAATAAGATATTTATGCCTTACTTATTGACTCTAGAGCTAGTTCAGTCTTGAGTATAAGTTGAGAAGGCCTGGAATGGCAAATCGATATCTTGTTACTTTAAAAGATATTTGATTCCACAATAGCTTGCAAACGAGGCCAGGTTTCGTAAGAGATTATTAGGGTAACCCAAGTTGGGGGCCGGAACCTAGGAAGAAACACCAGGGTAACCTTTGCAATATTGTGATGACACTCCACCTAAAATAACAGTTTACCTTGTGTACTTAGCACATTTGATTGTCTTAAATATGGAAGCAATGTAACCATCAGTTAGTTATGTACTTGTGTCTAGAGTTAGTAGATTATGTCTAGGTAACCATATTACTATCTCCTAGCACGGGGGGTGGACCTATGGGTACCACATGGTTGGGTGGAACGTGTACCTTACTCCATTGGGTCCCCAGTTTATGATCATGGCAACGAGAGCTTCATGGATGGAGAGCTCATACTTGGATACATATGTGTACTTTCTTTATTGCATTATTTGAAATCTTGTATTGTAACATCCCTCAATTGATTATGAGGTGAACATTGTAAAATGTAAATTGTAACCATTATTAAACTACCTCATCAGATGAATGAGTATTGTAATATCTTTTCAATGCAATGTAAAAAATCATATTTGTACTTTATACTTTTATGAATGGAATTCAAATGATGTGCAATGTTTATTTTTAAGTTTATGTTAATTAATATGTGCAATGCTAAATACTAAAGTTGTCTATGGAAACTCAAGTAGTGTAACGTCGTGTAACTTAGTGAATGTATGCAACTAATTAAGTTAATATTAATACTTTAAAAAAAATTATTTCACTTTTATACACAATTGCAACATTCCTTAAGTTATAAGCATTACACGTTTCTTAGTGTGGTTCAAGATATAGTATCATGTCTGAAGCTACTCACCATGTACATCTCCTTGTGTAGAGGTATAACTTTTTGGGAAAGGTCTTATGACCTTCAAAGAAAGGGAAAAGATGATATCTTGTTCCACTATATCCCTAGCTATTAACTCTTAAGATATAAGTACTTAGCATTAATTTTGATGTACATTATCCTTTAGATGATGGGCTCAGATTAAGTATTTGACTAGTTCTAGGATTTGTGCTCATGTACACTATGTGTCTTCATGTGAAAAATTAGTGAAATCCACTCAACCTTATCACCAAAAAAGTTTTATCAACCAATGTTTCTTTGTGTGTGTTAATATCTCTTGCCAAAATTAAATCACCACACCTACACTATAGAAATTTGTCTCTATCAAACATTTTAGCACCTACATTGCAACTTGTTGTGCTTGTGTTTTTCCTTTCAGTTCTTGTGTTGCATTATCTTGTGTCTAATTTCTGCCTTTTAGTGTCTACATTATCTTCTATTGCACCTATATTTTGTTGTGTTATGTTGCACTTGTGTTTTATCATGTAGGCTTGCCTATGTTGCTTTGGTCCATAATCAACCATCCTTATAGCTTGATCATAAATCATATTTTGTAATTTTGAGAATAGACCTAAACCAACCATCCTACAACATTACCTAAGCCATTTTCCCAATTTTTAGACCACTCAACCAATTCCATAATCATCATTCAAAATTTATCCACCCATATTGATCATTCATAATCCCTATTTTGGACCTTATCATTAAATCATCTTAATCCACCTTAGTCATCTAGCACCTTTCAAACCCTTCTCCATCATTCCACATTCATTCCATTTTTTGTACCTTTGACCTACACACAATCATAATTTTTTTACCATAATCATTTGATCACCCCCTAATCAAAACCCTACCAATCACAAAATCAAATTTGTTGAAATTATAATCTAGGTCCTTACATCCTTTGTCTCTAACTTATGTATTGCTTAATAGCTTTCATATATTAATGAATATATTAAGTTAGCCTTATCCCCTATCCAAACTTGTTTAGGAACTTGTCTCTCCTAAGTAAGCAAGGATATATCATCTCCAAATCATCCTTATTTTTAATGATCTAAATTTTTCTTAGATTCGAGTTTCATCTTCTACCCATCATCATCTCTAAATTATCCACCTCATCAACCAAAAAATTGATCTAAAATCCATGGCCAAATAATATTCATCAATTTCCTCCTTGATTTGAAGTTCAAGATCCTTCCATCATAAATATGTATCCTAATAATCAAGACATCCATTTCCTTCATCCAAACCATCGTCATCACTCTCGCTTGATCAAATTAAGGTCTAAATAATCTATATTTCACCATCCTTAAAATCACAAAATAAAATATATGTTCAAGCTTGACCATCAAAAAATTTCAAATATCTACACCAAAAACATTAAAATTAAACCTATTGGATATGTCTCTTGCATGCCAATCAATAGGGCTCAAACTAAGAAGAAAATGGATCTTCATGAACTTGTTTCCATAGAAGACATTATAGATCAATCCCCATCACCACATAATGAAGAGACTTGTATAGACCAACTTTAACATTCCCCAAGCTTACGAGAATTTTCCCAAGATCCCTCTAATCAATAAATGATGAAAAATATCTTTGGGCTTGAGAAATACAACATTGTGCGAAACCTAATCACAAAGGGGGCTATACTTTGACAAAGCTTTGACATATAACATATTAGAAGAAAATATTCATCTAATGTACCCTCATCATCAATTAATCCTCTAGACAACATTTGGGGGTCTCAATATCTTTATCATAATCCCACACAGACATTGAATCTTTCACATACATCCCAACTAGTCATACAACAAGTCATATAATACTCAATTACATCATTAGAACTATGGATTAACATACCATCCAATGCCACATATCAAGTCACACAACCAACAATACCCATAGATAATAATACCAATTTTATCCAAACATCCACACAACAAGCTACCCAACCAACCATAACACCCACAAATAATAAAAATTTCATCCAACCCCAGCAACACATGTTACACACATCTACCTACCAAAAAATCAACCCATAACATCAGCACACTTTAAACACAAACCATATTCTCACATCCTTATATCAATACTTTCCACATAAAAACTAACAACACAATCACATGACTAATCGCATAAAAACTAACAACACATCAAATGTTGACATTTCCCAAGAACTACAAAGAATAATAAGTATGATCCAATAGTTACAAATGGTACATAAAAATAAGAAATATATATTTTATGACATATGTCCCTACCCTTTTGACAAGTTCATTTTATTAATCCCTTTCCCTAAGAATTATGAAATCCCTAGGCTTGACAAATATAATGGAAAGGGTGAACCTAGAGAACATATCAAGGAATTTTATATAGCCTGTCAAGAGCTTTCATATAGTGATGTGTGTCTTATGATATTATTTCCTATAATCCTAGGGGGACAAGCCTTAGGGTAGTATACACATCTTCCCCATGGTTTAATCTTCACATTCACAAATCTAGCTGAAATTTTTTTTGCACACTTTTCATACAATATTGAACATGAATTAACAATGCTAGACTTAAAAAAAGAATGAGGATTTTTTTCCATATTTTAACAAAGTTGCATACACCTTTCAAGTCTATTCCTTTGGAACATTCCTAAGAATTAACTAACTTTCTTTGTTCAAAACCTAAATCAAGAAATGGGCTTCCACCTACAACTTCAATATACAAATTCCTTTGATGAAATAATTGTTAAAGGGTTAAAAATATAAAATTATCTCATTTTCAAGGGATTGGTTAAAATTTAGAAGGATCATAAATACAATAACACTCAATATAATGATAAATTTGAATTTTGGTCCAAAAACAAAAATAGTATTAATGATTGTGTAACAAATAACAAACGTACAGTTCAAAATATACAACCCAAATCATCACATGATCAAAATAATTCACAACATCAAGTTGTCTCAATCATTGTCACATACTACAAGGAAAACTTAAGAAAAATAATCAATCTAAACATAAATATACTCCTCTAGAAGAATCCATAGAGGTTGTATTTCATAAACTTGCATAGGCTAACCTAATCAAGTTTCCCATGACCAAACAATTCAATGAAATTCAGCCAAAACCTATATGGTACAAATAAAATGAATATTATGAATACCATAGGGTTAAAGGTCATCATACATCCAAGTGCATGAAATTGAGGAGAAGTAAATATTGAAGGACAAGCACACTTCTCCTAATGAGCAACTAGGAATATATACACAACCTTTTCCTCCACACAATGAAGGGAAATATTTGGATTTCAACAAACATGTTCTAATAAATGGTAGATCTATACTCAACTTATGTGCTATGAAATTAATAATAAAATTGGGATATTCTAAAGGTGACATCAACCATCAAAAGAAAATCACAATCAAACATTGTGATAATTTTGAGTGTGAGTCAGTTGGAGCCATAAACTTACCCATACAATTTAAACTAGCCATTACAAAGACCACATGTCAGATCTTGGACCTTGATCTCCCCTATAATATTATTCTAGGCTAACCATGGATACATATCATGCAAGTTATCCCTTCCACATACCACCAAAGCATAAAATTTTCATATAATGGTATTGAATTTATTATCCCTGCAATACCTCAACCTTTCCAGTACTATAAATTCCTAGAAGGAAGTTATAACCATTCTAACCATTGTCTGATAAATATGTTGCATTCACTTCTCCATATTACATAGATTTATCTCACTTAAAACTACATCCACCTAACACACCATCCATGATATCAAGGATAATATTACTGGCACAAGTTATGAGGAGTATGGACTACATGATAATTTTTTATATAGGAAAACTTCCACTCTCACCTAAGTCCCATGGTTATCCATGGCTTCTTAAAACAAAAACAGAGGTAACTTTCCAAAATTCAAATGTTGGGGACTCTTGGACAAAAATGTTATTAAAGAAGACAGATCCTTATGGCTTTACAAGGATGAAGATGAATAGATGTTGAAATTGCAAATAGAGTGATATCCCAAGGGTCATAGTATGTGCAGGAACATGGGCTATAAAGGTAAAGGTTTAGGGATACATTAAAAAAGGGATAATAGAATCAATACAACTTAAAGACAATATAGGTTACCAAGGACATGGATATGGATTATCTAAAATGGTATCTCAAGAGCCCGAGTGTGTCCTTGCTAAATAAACTAAGGTCTCCCTTGTTGTCAACAGTACCAATGATAGAATCCACAAAGAATCTTTTGAACATATTTCCAAACTCTTTAATGACACAAGCACTAATGCCATCATAAATTTCAATTCCATTGACCTTCCACTTAAATATCCTGAACTTATAGATTAAGACCAACAAGGACCTCCTACACTTGATACATTTTAGAATGATGAGGTAATTTTTGAGCTTATGGGAGTCTGAGAACACATACCATTAGGATATCATAAGGTAGGATTTGACATAAGATTAAACAAGGCTACATAATTTTGGGAATGGGTCTCTTTCCTTGGTCATAAAAATAAAAAATAAAAAAATAAGAAAGAAATGTCCCTTAGTGAAATCCTTGAAGAGGTGCTTCTAAATCATAAAAAGGTTAAAAAAAAGACATATATTCTAGTGAAAACCTCTCTAAGGATCTAGAAGATGAGGAATTTGATCCAATCCCTCATCAAGATATTTCTACCATATTCCAGTTTAAAAATGAAAAAAATAATTTGGACTAAAGAATCACCAAATATCACTCTCATGGTTGTATCATTAACAGAGGAGAATCAAGACATATCAACTTTCCTCATCATAATATTTAAGAACTTTGATTTTTCCAATTTAGATGTGTTGGGAATTGATCCATCCTCAGTAGTACATCACTTGGAAGTATATCCTGATGCTAAAATAGTCAAGAAAAAGTTGACGAAAATTCATCCACAAATTGCCCTTCTCATAAAAGACAAATTACAAAAGCTCCTAGAGGTGGGATTCATATGTACCTTTGACTATCCTAAATGGTTTTCCAAAATATACCAGTCTCAAAACTCATTGGGGGCATCCAAATATGTACATATTTTCAAGACTTTAATAAATTATGTCCAAAAGATTATTTCTTATTGCCAAATATTGACATCATCATCGATTTAGCAATGGGACGTGAAAGGTTATCACTAATGGATGGATTCTTGGGATATAATCAAATAAGGATAGTTGGTGAGGACCAATGTAAAACTATTTTCATTACTCCTTGGAGAAAAAAAAATTATCAAGTGATGCCCTTCAAAATTAAAAATGGAGGAGAAACATATCAAACCTATTATGACTATGATATTTTATAATATGGTTATTCATATAATGAAATACTATTTTTATGACCTTTTGGTAAAATATAAAACAAAGACATGCACAAATATTAGAGTGAATTTTTGATTGCTTGGATAAATATCAATTTCTCTTGAATACAAAAAAATGTGTGCTTGTTGTTACATCTAGAAAACTCCTAGGATTCATTGTATCTCAAAGGGGCATCGAATTTAATCCAAAAAAAATTAAAGCTATAGATGTCATGCCCCCACCAAAGAATATTGAACAAATTTATAGTTTGCAAGGGAAGTTACAAGAAATTAGATGTTTCATAACTCAATTTTCTAACAAATGTCAACCATTCTCCCATCTCCTACATAAAAACATGGCCTTCAAGTGGGATGATAATTGTCAACATGAATTTTAACAACTTAAGAAATATCTTGCATTGCCTCCAACACTCATGCCTCTAAATATTGATGAACCAATTTTATTATATATTTCCACTACAACGATGGCATTGGGGGAATTACTGGCACAACATGATGACAATGGAAAAGTGAGAGCTATCTATTACATCTCTCATACCTTAGTGGGATACACACTAAATTATATTACAATTGAATGAGCATGCCTCACATTTTTCTTTTGAACCAAGAAGTTTAGACACTACATGCTCATTCATAAGACCAATCTCATGTCAAAATTTGACCCACTTAATTATCTCTTATCAAAATCTACTCTCACAAGATTCATGGAAAAATGGGTAATTTTATTCTTAGTAAATTTTTGATGCAGGAGCATCCAGTGGTGTAAGGGCAATCTTGCATCACCCAAAAATAGTTAAATTTCAAGTTTCTCGGTTTTTAGATGTTTTTACATTTTTGGATACCCTTTTTGTCATAATGAAATTCCCAATTTACGGTTTTTATTTTATGTTCCTGGGTTGAAAGATATTGTAGTTTTAGTTTCCCAGATTTGCACCTGAAAATCTTCCAAGTGAGATTTGAGGCACTTAGAGCTCCCGGATCGGCCCTGAAACTTGCCAAAATTGGCATAGCAAATTTTTAGCACGTTATTGACTTCGAGACCTTTCCAACGATTCAAACGGTTCGCGAATCGGAGTCCCAAATCAAAAGTTATGGCCCCGGGAAGTTGGCGCACTTCTAGAAGATACATTTGCAAATGCTCTTTTGAAATTTGAACTTGATGTTGTAAATTTTCAACGCCAAACTGCCTAAAATCAAATTTGAATGTTGTTTTGGCTCCAAACTAATGAGGGGCTCTATTTATGGGCAGGTTTCTAATTTTTGGGTAACTTTTTGGGGACAAGTTCGCACATTGCGAAAGGGTTATTCTGTAGCTTTCTCTAACTTGCATGTGTTGTAGAACTTGGGGATTTGAGATCCTCTGCATGTAAGAAGCTCCATTTTCTGAATAATAAAATTTATTCTCTTGTTTGTGGGTTATTTTCTAAGTCTCGGGTTGCGCCCTCATCAATTTTACATTGAATATGTAGATAAAAGACAATAAAAATATTAGTAGTAGTTGATCAACTTGTAGATACACCTTTGAAGGAAAATCACCCACTTATTTTTGAATTTTTAGATCAGGTTAGTTTTTCTATTGTCAAGGATGCATAGTGGAAACTATATTTTGATGGATCCTTCACTCAACACAGTTTGGGAGTAGGGATATTATTTGTAACCCCCCAAGGTGATTGCATTCTAAAGTATTATCGCATGGATTTTCCTTGCACAAACAATATTGTTAAATATGAAGTATTGTAAATGGGACTTAGATTGGCTATCTAATGCAAGATCACCAAATTATAGGTTTATGGAGATTCACAATTGGTCATCAAATAAGTGAATGGAAAATATCAAATAAAAGATGATAAACTACTCCCATACAAAAGAATGGTGGATAGATTTAAATATTATTTCTCACAAATTCATTTTGATCAAGTCCCTCATTTGACAAACAAAGTAGTAGATGTCATGGCAACAATTGTATCCTTACTATACATGCCTCAAAATAGCCAATAATTTGAATTTTTGGTAGAACAACTTTTGATTCCTACCTATGATGTTCTTGAAATTGAACTTGTATGTGAATTTATTTATCCCAATTCTCCATGGTATTAGGATATTTATAACTACCTCCATGATATAATCCTTCCATCTAACCTATCTACTTCAAAATTCTAATTTTGTATCTGTAAGTCATCCTGCTTCACCCTTCTTGGCAATACATTATATTGATAAAACTTTGAACGAACCCTCATGACTGAGGTGTTTAGAAATAGAAGAGGGACAAACTGCTTTATGTGAGGTACATGAGGGAATTTGCAAGGCACATTCTAGTGGTCCTAACCTTGTCAAAAAATTGTTGATAATAGGATATTATTGGCCAAAAATGAAGCAAGATGCACATCAATTTGTTAATACATATCACCCATGCTAGCAACACAGTGACTTGATCCACACCATCATAGGAACTTTAGCTAATTCTAACTCCATCACCTTTTTCACATTGGGGAATAGACCTCATTGGAAAAATTCACCCTCCCTCCTCAAATGGACACAAATTCATTATCACTACCACTGAATACCTCACCAAGTGGGTAGAGGCCATTCCATTGGCATGAACCACAAGAAAGAAAATTGTAAAATTTATCTTTGATTATATCATTTATCGATATGGAATTCCCTCTTCCATCATTAGGAATAATGTTGAACCATTTAAAAATCAATATGTTTGTGACCTCTACAAAAAATTCCACATCCAACATCGTTTTTGTACTCCATACTACCACAAGGTAACAATCAAGCTAAGGCTACTAATAAAACCATTTTGAAAATACTTAAAAAATACAATCAATGAAGTTAGCCATGATTGGAACTTGCAACTCAATTATGCCCTATGGGCTTATTGAACTAGCATCTGCACACCCATAGGTGCAACTCCACACTCCCTTGTCTATGGTATTGAATCCATTTTCCAAACAAGGTTGAACTCTCCTACTTGAGGATATCATTGCAACATCTTATAATGAGGAGGAATATAAGGTTACCCATTTACAAAGCTAGAATTATTGGATGAGATACATATTACTACTTTGAATCATTTACATGTCTACCAAAATCATCTTTGATGCAATTATAATAAGAAGATGGAGCCCTACCAATTTTAGATTGGCAACCTAGTCTTAAGAGAAAATTAAAAATGCATGATTGTGACAAGAAAGGAAAATTTGAACCAAATTGGTTTGGTCCCTTCATCATCACGGTAAAATGAAGGTCAAGATTCTGTTAGTTGGCTACTCTAGAAGTTAAACCACTAAAGGAACCAATGAACATCATGCATCTCAAAAATTTCTATGCTTAAAAAAATCAAAAAATCAAAAAAAAAATCACAAAAACTCAATAGTAAAGAGAAATAATTATTCTAGTGGTGAAATCCACTTTTTGTGGCACCTTGGGAAAGTACCTTGGTGAAAACTTGGTTATAGGCACCATGTGTAATAGTCTTATGTTCCACCATCTATTAGGATATTATCACATTCCTTCCATCTGGGAAAATGTGCATCCACCCATCCATAATAAAACTATCATGGATTTTCTTATCACTCACTAGTGTCACTTTCCACTTAGCCATCCTACCATTCCAATCATATTTTATGCTCTTTTTGGACTTTAGAAGTGGTACATAAGTTTTTTCTTGGATTAGGTGGCATATTCCTAGTAAAGTTTTATTTCATCCACTCTCGTCCATAATAAAAGTCAAGTCATCTCCTTCGTCATTCATAATAAATATTTCCATCTATAATAAAAATTTCTTATCATATCACCATCCATAATAATTTGACCCTCCTAGACTTGTTTGAAAACAAAAATCAAACTACACAAACACATAAGCGCTATCATGAATTCATACATAAGCCTAACTGATAGACACTACTCAGTCATTATTCCCCTTTCCTTACCATCCATGTAAACTCAATCACTCATACCTATAGGGACACATCCTTCCCTAGTATGGCATAATCCTCAATAGCACCTATCCTATTTTTGGTAAGAGATATATCAGTTGCAAGACATGTTTGTTTATGAGTTTTTATTGCATTGATTTCTTTTTTGACCCATGGATGCACCTATTTAAGGCCACCTACATCTCATCATATCTCGGTGTGTTTTTATTGGTGTGAGATGGGGAATCATCTTTGTTTCTATATGGTTTGTTTGTGTTTTTCCTTTACATAATCCACCAAGGCTGATTTCTACCTTGAGTGTGGGCGAGTGTCCCTCAATATGTTGTTGGTTATTCTTTACATAGACCCACCAAGTCCATGCCAAGAATTGTGTGCATAAGGATCTCCACATATGTTGACTTTCATTCCTCACATGACCCACCAAGGTTAGAATAGCTTTGAATTTTTTGGGATGACCCTTTTTTTTAGAGTCAAGTCCATACAAAGGTAACCTCGCTCCCTTAGTTTTATCTACCATCAGGGCATAATTTCCTTTGCTATATTACACTTTAAGATTTCTAACCATATTTCAGCATAACCATAAACCCACCCATCCCCTTTATCCATACATGATCTCTCCATCTATCCCATGTAATCACCCCATCATAATGCTTCAACTTATTCCCCCGCCTATTCTCTAGCCCCATCATTCCACTTGACCTACCCACTTACACTATTTCATGACAAAAAATAACTACATACCACTTGCATATCCTACATACATTACACATTAAATCACAAATCAAATCATTAATCATTTGCATTCACATTTTTCATAAAATCATATCAATAATCATCTGCATTCACATTTTCCATAAAATCAATAATCATTTGCATTCACATTTTCCATAAAATCACTAACTGTTTGCATACAAATTTTCCATAAAATTATTAACCATTTGTATTCAAATTTCCCATAAAATTATATCAGTAATCATTTGTATTCACATTTTACATAAAATCATTAATAATTTGCATTCATGTTTTTTATAAAATCATTAATCATTTACATTCACATTTTCCATAAAAACATTAACCATTTGCATTCACATTTTCCATAAAATCATAATCATCCATCACATTTGCATTTTATATAATATAAAATAGATACATACCATAGAAACATAATCATAAATCCATCCATAATATACATCATTAAAGATACATATAAACACATCATCACATAATCACAAATCTATCCATCATATAAATCATTAGGCATAATTATAAACATTAAAACTATCATATCCATCAAAGATAGAATCATAACCATATGCATACATACATGTTCCACATAATAAATGACACCAAAAAAGCATCAATCTCATATATGTGTAATACATGTCATGATACAATGTGTAAACCATATACATCAAAACTAGCTCCACAAAATATACATCATCTCAGTGCCCAAAGGCATGATTATTCATCCCAAATTCCAACACCTCTAACTAGTTCACACACCCTCTAAGTGGGTTGGCCCCCTAGTGGTGGTGGTGGTGGTGGGCCCCAAGGAGGAGCTTGACCTATTCTACTAGATGGCCCTTACCTAGTTGATCCAGATCTACTCTCTCTAAAACTAGGAACCCTTTGCTCATCTAGCACTACACTCTCATATAGGGTTTGGTAGTGCTACATGTATCATGTCATCCACACAAGATCTCTCGCAGCCCATTATAATCCTTGTGTTGGTGTTTCAATTGATTACCCAAGATTCTCTAAGGATTAGCCAACTCCTATATTTAAGAACCCTAGATTAGTGGACAACGAACATGAGACTTATTTTATAAATGTTATCCTCTACATTTTAAGCTTTGCAAAACCAAGATGGGTTTCCCTTTACATAACATCATTCTCAAGTTATAACAATGTGTTTAATGATGTCAAAATAGATTAAAACTTGCATACAAACAATCTAGAGGATGAACCTTATTGACTAAATTTTCTTCAAACCCTCTATAGCTCTATACTTCAATAGTGTGAAATGAGTATAAACTAAATAAAATTAAAATAATTTTCAAATTTTATGTTGATTATGTGAATTAATTAGGTTGGTGTCTTATCCATTACAAAGTCTTTAATGAAATAACTTCTCTTGATAACAAACTAAAACCTAACTCAATGGTCTTTCACAATATTATTGCCTTACAATACTAAAACCTACTAATGTACAACATTATTAATCTTCTTTAAAATATTTATCATAAGTGTGCAATATCTTCAATTATTCAAATGAAAATAATTCTAATCTATTACTTGTATAAAAGCCAACAATCAAACATCTATTACAACAAATGTGCAATCAGAACCTTGATGATCTTTGATTATTAAGATTCAAAATATATTGTTTTACAATAAGCAAACATCAACAATGTGACTTGTATTCATATAAACAAAAAAAATTAAATTGTTTGTTGCTATCATAAAGAATTTACAACATTCTCCTTTTGAACTTCAAAAAAACTAATTGTACAAGACTAGTTCTTTACAGAGACTTTCTTAAAACCTAAGGACTTGAATGCTAGAATAAGGCTCATAATTCCCTTTTATAGAAATAAGGAGCAACAAGTTAAAATCCTTATTACACCACTTATAATACAAAAGACAAAAATAGGTAGTTACACCTTCACAAAAGACAAACTACATTTAAACATGAGAAAGTAACCGAACTGTAATAGCTATTAAAGATCTTTAAGAGAATTTATATCTTCGGATGAATTTGATTTATCCAAATCTATCTTTTGGATCAACAAGAAAAATTTGATATACTCATTTTGAATTTTTGATCTTTCCTTTATATTGAAGGCTAGCAACCGATTGAAAAGAAACTCAAATCCTTGCATTGCTTATCTCATTTATTATCTTGTTTTGATCACAAGTTATCATCTAAGAGATAGAAACTAATTAGCTCTAACCATGTGATCCATATGATCATAACTTGTTAATATTTGCACCATGCCAAAGAAACTAGCCATTTTGTTCTCAAGCTTGGAGAGCATATACATGCTAAGGTTTAATTTATCTATATTTATTTTACCATATCTATTTACTTTTACATAGATAGGAGAGATCATTTCTGCAAATTGAGATCTCCAATCCTTGTAATATTTCATCTCTCCCTCTTTATCCAATATGGGAGGCATCTAAAATTCTTCAAAATCCTCAAAACCATCCAACTCCCTCCTTATGAGTGCTTGAAATTTATAGTGGTGGCAGATGATATCATCTAATGAATCAGATTTAGAAAGAATGCCAGATACCAAATCATGATCAAAATTGGAGTGCTTTGCAATAATCTTCAATAGTGCAACTCCTAGGTCCCAACTCACTTGGAATCATTTCAACCTAACCCATGTTCTAGCATGGTTAGTGAATGCATCTTTAAAACATTTGTAGTTATTCTAGACCTTATCAACATGACTCAAAATGTTACACAAATTGTGGCCCAACTTGTTATCAACTAGGTCTGAGATTTTCTTAGCTCCTCCCTCTATCACTCTTGTTTCCTCTTTTCCCTTCTTGATCTTCTCTCTTAAGTTTTTAACCTCAATAGTTAAAGCCTCCTTTTCCTATGATTCTTTATCGTCAATTGCAACTTGTGGAGGTGGTATTAACCTTGTAAACATGTTTACCTTCTCCTGCAACTTCAAATTTATGGCATTTACCTTTGTTAATTCTACCTCCAACCTCTTAACTATTTCTTTTGTAAATAATGTTGTTTTTACTGTGAGGGGAGATGCTTGAAGGGCACTAGTATCCTCTAATCTCCTAAAAATAAAATTTCTAGTTAGTTTATTGGCATCATTGATTACTTGGGGCTTATTGGTCTCTAGGAAAATTGACCATATTTCCAAGGTTTCATGCTTTGGATTAAATACTAGCCAAAATATAGAGCATCATCTTTCTCTTCTGATCATAGTACTCGGTCACTTCCTTCATGTCTCTAGATAGTATCTAATGCTATTGCAGATGATATATCTCATCTTGGTAGTAGCAGACATCCACCACTCTTAACTAATTCCCTACCCCTTTGAGGTGTCATGGTAGCCATTTCTACATATACCTTTTTCCAAAATTGGGCAATGATTTCCTTCTTACCCGCTTCTATGAGCTTTTGTCCTTTCAATGTCTTCTACAACTCTTCTCCCTTATTTCTTAGAATAAAATCCTTGAATTCTTTGGTTGTGATGAATTTTTCATCTTACATAAATTCAAAGCAAGCTAAGGCTCTTACATCATTAACCACATCCTCTCCCATCTCAAAAAATTGATGAGAAATCTATCATGTGAGTTCCTTTCCATTAAAACTCTTGAAGGTGGCCTCAAAATTTTCCTTATTTTTGGCCCATCAAGTGGATCTTCATCACCTATGAGGTAATCCATAAGGGATTCCACCCGAGGAGCTATCTATTGTAAGGGACTAATTTGTTCTAGACTTTGTGACACTTCCCTTTGAGAAGAAGAAGGACCAAGAGCACATGTTGGTGGCATAGGCTCATTTGTAAGAAAATTGTTGGCATTATGCAACATTGTCATGATCCTAATGATAGGATCCTCAATTTCTAAATATGATCCTTTAAAAGAGGGATATTTTTGCTTTCTCTTTCCCTCTAAAATCTATATTTTTGCCCATTTTTCTCTCCTCTTCATGGCTTCTCCCTCCGTAAAGAAATTTTTGATTAGGTCTTCAACATTTTCAAGCTCATGCAAAAATGGTACCAAGTTGAAACTAGTATTGGCATCATGGATGAAGTTCTCAGGATCACACATTCTAACCTTATCTACTCTCATTTTATATCAAAGTAGTTTGTTCAATAGTAGCTCCAATCCCTCCCTAGCTATGACCTTTGTATCCCTTGTTTTTAGACGTTCAATTTTGAAAATTTGGCACATTAATTCCACTGGATGTATTTTCAATTAATATTCCTATGGTATCTTTTAAATCATTCATTTTGAGCATGATTGGAGGTTGTCATTTTGAAAAACCCTATTGCCAGCTAGTCAAGCCATGCCCTATTTTCACAAATCATTATATCCAAACTATAATTCTTGAGTCTAATTATCTGATATTGATTGGTGATGTCGTTTCAAATGTCAAATGCCAAAATTGAAGATTGTTTTATGAATGGTTCTAGTTGTACTCAAAATTGACCTCCTACATTGGTGAAAAAGTGAAAACAATTAAATCTTAAAAACCATATTTTTTTGGAAGAATTTATCTTAGAGGGGTATTCCTAGAGGTTTTCTGAGCAACGTGGCAAGTTTTTGCAGCAACCCAGTTTCTAGATTGGGAGAATTTAAAGTTTTAGTTTTTCTAACAAAATGTCGAGAATAATTAAAATCTAAAATTTCATTGCTTGAAATGAAGTTATTTTTTTGGGTTTCTCTCATTATGGTGTTTTTATTATCCTGGATAAATTTCAAGGCAAAATAAATTATCAATTAAGAGTTATGCAAGTTTCAATGTTGCAGTGATGAGAAGTTATAAAGGGGTTTGTTGGAAAATATGTAAAATTATTTTAAAACTATTTTAAAGTTTTAAATGATTACTAAATAAGGTTTCATTAAATGTCTTATTTGAGGCAATGTTTTGATTAAGGGGGAAAAAAAAGTTTTGAATGGACCTGAAACCATTAACAAGCAGGTTTTAACGGGAACCTGAAATCCACACAAAGAGACCAAGCTGCTAAAGAATAAAACAAAGACAACCAACAACAAACCAGAAGCAGATTATAAAATAATAACTTGAAATCTCAAATTTGCACCAAGAAAGGTTTTAATGGGAACCTTAATCCCAATATAACCACAAAATACAAAGGAATTTGGACCCAAGAACAACCTGAAATGGCCAAGCAACCATCAGCTTGAATCAGCTAGATTGCAACACAACACTTAATAACACCAATCAACAACGAATAACCAGAGATGCTCAGGTAACCATCAGCCTGAACCAATGATACAACAGTACAACACTTTTCAGTACCATCCAAAAAAGCCAAGCTCCCCACCTCAATAAGAGAGTTAGAAATCAAAGAGAAACACTGAAGAGCCTTAGCAAACACACAACACCAACTCAACCTCCACCTCAATAGGAAGGGCTCCCCTCTATAGGAGAGGATGAAATGAGACCTAAAACCACAGAAAATAGAACCTCTCACATGATCCACAACACACCTCTCCACCTCAATAGAAGAGGGCTCCACCTCCAAAGGAGCAGTCTCCACCTCCAAAGAAGACTATAGCTGAAAAAATTGGAGGGAGGCAACTACACCCATAGTAAAGACCGCCATAGCATTCTTTGGAAAAAAAGTAAATTGGAGAAAAGAATAAAAAATAGAGCAATCCTTCGCTAGCAACACACCCCCATCCTTGAAAATGAACTTTAGGACCCAAAAGGGGGAGAGCATAGAGCTCAACAAAACCGACTGGTAGTCGGCCATATAAAAAACCCAGCACCAAGAGAAACACTCCCCAATGAGAGCAGAAAGAAAACCAATATTGCATCGAAGCAAGAACCAAATAGCAATAGCCTCCCTACCTAGAAAAACAACTAGCACCAACAAAGAGACAATTGGCCTCGAAATAAGGACAAGGCAAGGAAAGCCTCCAAACAGAGAGAGTAGAGAGCCGGCAAGACAATGAAGACCAACCTCCAACCCTACATGCCAGTTAGGGTCTGAAACATGCCATAAACTATCCACAACCCACTCCACCAAAGGCAAACCAGAAACCTCAACCTCAAGAACTGAAAGTACCCACACAGAGGAAAATAAGCCACAAAAAAGCCAGAGAGAGCCCGAAAAACCTGCCAACAGGGCAAGAGGAGAGAAGGCACAGCAAGAGAAAACCACTTCCAACCCTAGATGCCAATCAGGGTCTGAGATCAAGCCACCATTCTCCTCAAACAACCCCACAACAAGAACTCCAAGCACCACAACTAGCACCAGCACCAAAGAAGAGACAAAGGGACCCAAAAGAAGAAGGATGAGATAGGGAAAGCCTCCCAACAGAGAGAGTAGAGAGTTGGCAAGACAATGAAGAACAACCTCCAACCCTATATGCTAGTCAGGGTCTGAAACATGCCAAAAATTGTCCACAAACAACTCCAACAAAGGAAGACCAACAACCTCAACCCCAAGCAATGAGAGCCCCCACATAGAGGCAAAAAATCCCCAAAAAGGCCAAAAAAATAGGAAAACCTATAGACAAAGAAAGAGGAGAGAAAGCACAGCAAGAAAAAACCACTTCCAACCCTACATGTCAGTCAGGATCAGAGATAAGGCCACCAAACTCCTCAAGCAACCCATCAGCAAGAGCTCTTGGTACCATAGCCAACACCACACCCATGGAAACAGAGAGCCACAACCCAAAGAAAAACCCCCACCCAACAGCAAGCCAAAAAAACAAGGTAGGCCACAAGTAGAGCCAACACAAAGCACGCACAAGAGAGGAAGCAAAAAGAAATCCACACCCGAGCTGCAAAAAGGAATCCACCAAAAATAGAGAGACCATGGCCCAGCACAGGAAAAAGGCCAGTGGCATCGAAGGAACCTCCCACCACCATCTCCCTCCTCATCCACATCATCCCCCTCACCATCCTCTCCTTCATCTTCCGCAGATTTCAAACACAGACCTCCGCTCCAGGGAAAACTTTAGAGGTGAATCTTTGCCAATTAGCGAATTCTAGGAATTAGCCAAGTCAAAATTGGTGATTTTCTCGCACCCAACAAGGTGTCCAAATCGCCCAGATTTTATGAACTATAGGTCCAATGCATGTCCATTCGCCAATGAGTTTTTTTATGAGGCATATTTAAGCAAAAAAATTGCTATTGTCAAACTACGCATTTCAACTGGACTGACTAATATTTTTGCCTGGAATCCCAAAAGCATTTAATAAAACACCTACATATTTGCCAATACTATTAAAACAACATTGTATCAAGACCCATTTCACCAATTAAAATTTACAAATAGTTTCTTGTGAAGACCCATTTTTCCAATTAAAATTTATAAATAGTTGCTTATGAGGACCTATTTCGCCAATAACATTAAAAAATAATTACATTTGAGGACACATTTCTCCTTGAAAATTACAACGTACCATTGTATAAGCATGCAGGATTCACCAAATTTTTAATATACCATTTAAAAATCCCACGAAATTCACCAAATATGGAATCATGGATTGATATAAATACAATCAAAAGTGTCATTTATTCTTACACATTTTGTTCAGTTTTGAGGTTCTACTTCTCAATTTGGAAGTCAGCGAAAGCCAAAAACGTAGACTTAAAGGTGAGTGATAATTTCTTCATAGTTTTATATAATAATAAGTTTTCTTTATCTCTTTTCCATTCTTGCTTCAACAAAGTGAACCTTAGAACCAAAGTCTGAAGTTTCAAAGTTTTTGAAACCTCGAACCCACCGACTAGAAAGATGACCAAGAAAGACTTGCAACTCAACAAAGTGAACCATCAACCAAGTCAGGGAATCGAGAAGTTATGAAAATTTAGAACTCCACGACAAGGTTATAAAACTCTGAGGACTAGCGACTAAGGTTAGGAAAATCCAAAAAAATTATATTGTATTCCATGATATTGAATTTGATATGTGATTCTGCATCATTTTTAAAGAACAACACTTATCACACTACTTATAAATTCCTATTGCCTTTCCATTCACACAATCTTTGATAAGTAACTAAAAGGAATATTATTAATCCATTCCTTGAACAGAAGCTAATAGTTCAACATCCATAACTTATAAGTTATAAGCTAACAAAAGCTAACAGTTCAACATAAATAACTTATAAAGGCATCCACCCAACTTAAACAATAAAAGCTTAAACTACCAAATCACCTAAATTATACTGAGAAATCCTTATGCATCCATCACCATAAAATCTTTATTCATGGATAAACATTCCACAGCAATGAAACTAACGAAAAATCTATCATTCCAATAATAGACAATCCACTGGCAAACTACTCAACAAAAGCACAATAAATCCACACAGTACACACCATAACTCAAATATTACACATGCATGAACTTCACCATTATCTTTCTATATTGAAATAACAGAAAAGCAATAAAAAATAGTAGAGTTTTTTTTGTCTTGATAACGGTTTCTTGAAGACAACCGTTTTAGAAATTAAAATAAAAAGTCTTTGAAGTATCAAGAGAGCCAAATTAAAGAAATAACATAAAAACTAAAAACTAAACAACGGTCCCACTCCCAGCACCGACTCCTTCACTTTCAATTATTTTTGCCTCGTTCTCCTTCACTAATGCCTCCTGTGCCTTTACTCTTTGCATGTATTCCTGGTACTTGGTGACAATTGCAATAATGTCCTTGCTCCTTAGCATTGTAGTAATTTGTAACCTAGTTCTCCATTTGCCCAAAGTATTTTCAGACTCAACCAACATCTGAGATCTTTTCTCTTCTCCACATTTATAAGTCTTCAAGTGGATCTCCATTCCACTGAGTTTCAAGAAGGACTCCCATGTCACTGTAGTAGGATCAGCTATTTCTTTCTTGAATATCTCTCTAAACTTCAGAGAGATCTCTCTTATATCTAGAATGTTTTCATCAAACTCATCAATAATTTCCACTCCCAAAATACGAAAATATTCTTTAATTTCCACCAACATTTCAAAATATTGATCAAGTGCACTATTAATTTCCTTCACCAGATTATCATACATACTCAATTTCCATTCCAATGAAATGGGCCAGGAAGGGTCTAGCTCCTTAGGATTATTCACAATTTTCTCACCAATTAATATCTTTGGATCCATAGAGTTCAATTCTTTCATTTCCTCAAAGAGCACATAGAGACTAGTTTGATCTTTTCTGAGCTGTTGAAGTTTTGTTACTAACTCCTTCCTCTTGTTAACAACTCAAGTGTAAAAGAGCACAGATTTATTCAAAAAGAAGATAGCCTCTTGAGATATTTTATCAATCCCCTCACAAGCAGCTCTGGAATAGCTCAAATTCTTTTTAATTTTTTCTATGGTGAACACATCAATTCCCTCTACCAAAGAACTTGAGGTTTCATCATATGTAGGAGGAGTGGCCATGGAAGAAATAAAGTTACTCAATGAGAGGACTTGAGATTCCAGTTTTATATTTTCTTTCCTCTGTTCTTTCACTCTTTTAATCAAGGTATTGACTGAATAATTGGCATGGTACACATCACCTTCCAGTGTTGGAGGCCCCATATCAACATGTGTGACTTTGTAGTCCACCTCTGTTATTTCATCTTCATTTAAATCCTTCACAGACTCAGCAATTTCTAACATTTAATTTCAAAAAGTAGCATTAGTCACCATCCTTGAAATCCTCTTGTATTTCTTAGGTTTAGAAGAGCTTTGAAGTAACTTTGAAACTGTATCCACTCCAACTGTCATTGTAGGAATATGCTTTCTCTTCTTCTCCGTTGCTTTTTTCAGCCATCCTAGGGAGGCTACTACCAGACCAAAATCTTCATTTCCGCTAATAGTTTCTTTAGGAGCGCTAGGACTCAAAGGTGGATTATCAGGTGGAGAAGAGGGGAATTTAGACAGAGGAGGAAAGAAATTATCTTCAACGATCTATTTAAAGATAGCTTCAGAATCTGCAGCCACAAGTTTTTCTTGATTGGCTTCTTCTTAGGGGTAGGAGAAAGCACACTGTCTTGTTCACAGATGCTCTTCAACTTGACTATTTCTTTTGGCCTATCACCATCACCTCTTGACTGAGAATTTGCACTAGAGGACCTCACAGAGGGTTTCCCTAATGATACACTTGCACCAGATGCTTGCGTAGACCCCTATTCATTCTTCTGTGATGACTTAGGCTCCTACAAAAGACTAGCAAATTGCCGCCATTTCCCATCCAACCAGTCCTAGGTTCTTTTAAGCACTGGGGCAGCATGCACCCTCATATCTGAAATTTCACTTTGGCTCCAATCAACCCTAGGGTGGGATTTATCAGGCAATTTTCCATATACATGATCTATGATTGTTGAATCCTCAACTACATTTTCAAGAATGTGAAATGAAAAACCGAAAGCCTGTATCTATTTTAGTGTTAGCCTCATATAATCTCTTCTCAAAACTTTGTTCTCATTGACACAATCTTCCCAGCAATCTTTGATAGATGGGTGATGCTGATATAAGCTCCCTCCATAGAGATTTTGCTTCACAAAACCCTTACTATCAAAATTAGCTCTCATAGATAGATTCTGGAGGTTATATTCCTTGAGAATTCCTTTAGCTCCCCTAGCCATTTGGTTTGTTTTGCACATAAAAGAAGGGGTCTCCAATGGGAAGACATACCCTCGTTTCCCCATGTTTGTATACTTAATATTAACTATGGCCATTTGTCGACAAACTTCCAGAAATATTAGTAAATCTTTAAGATACCGAAGTAATTTAAATGGGGCTTTCTCAAAACCCCCTATTCTCATATAGGAAAACTTATCAAATTGGATATAAAAACTCCCAAATTTTGATACAAGAGAAATCAACTCAGAGGAAAGGCACATTTCTGGATTTCCATCTAGCATCCTCACGACCTCCATTAAAAATGCATCATTAACACGACAAAAATCACCCATTCCAAATTGTTTAGTGAACTGAGGAAAGTGTTTATACACAGGCATATCAAAAGCTAGGGTTCCTTGCGGCTCCAACCTAGGCCAAAAGGACCTTTGACTACCTATAATGTATGCCAGGCAAGAACACATACAAAAAGTAGCAGTCTTATGGAAATTAATTAATTGCTCATTCAAATGGAAGCAAATAACTTCAGCCCAATCAATGAAAATGTTCTCATCACAGACTATCAAGATAAACCGGCACATCCAATCCTCAAATAACTCAACTTGTGCATTCCCAACAACGTGGTGCAATAAAGCAATAGCATCTACAATTTCTCCCTTAAAATGCACTCTTTTGAGTTTACTCGCCAATTGCGACTTACCTTTCTTTTCAGACTTCAACCATATTTTGGACATGGAGTTCTTACACCAGTCCTTATTTGCTTTGAAAAATTCACCTGCCACTATGACAAACATGTCTTCTATAGGTTCCCTTTCTAGAATCCCCAACACGCAGGAAATAGCTTCAAGAGAAATTTCTACAATTACAGTCTCATATGTGGCTTTAATTTCCTGTGTCTACAGAATGTACCTTCACACACATGCACTTATCAGGTCCACACTCAACACAGCTTCTAGAAACCCTCTAGCGTGAGCTAGCCCACTTTCTAAGAGTTTTATATCCAACTCAGACTTGTCGTCCCTCTCCAGGCACACCCAAAATTTGTCTAACTTAAAAGGTTTGAGCGTCGTATCCCTTATGCCGACCCAATGTTCACTCTGCATGAGCACAAATTTGTAGAGAACAAATGTTTGCACTTGAGAAGTACTAGCCTTGGAAAAGAACAAGAATGCAGGCTAAATGTTTGAGTAAAAAAAATGTTTGCACTTGAGAAGTACTAGCATTGGAAAAGAACAAGAATGCAGGCTAAATGTCTGAGTAAAACTTTTCCACCCACTTATGTCGTTATTTTTTATAGGACATGCTTTAAATGAGGCATTCAATTTCATTCCTCGAAAAGATAGCCTTTAAACCTGCATGCTTTTGGAAATTCTTGAAAAGACAACTCAAGTTTAGTTCATACATAGCATTCAATGAGATGTTAGATGACAGCGCCTTTGAAAGGCAAGATAAGTCCATAATGTCGTGTGGTCGCTGAAACTTGGAACCTTAGAACCAAAGTCTAAATTTTTGAAGTTTTCAAAACCTCTTACCCACCGACTAAATCCACACACCATAACTCAAAGGTTACGTATGCATGAACTTAAGTTACTCAACAAAGTTAACCAAGTTGGGGAATCAGGTAGTTATGAAAATTTAGAACTCCCCGACATGGTTATAAAACTCAGAGGACTAGCGACTAAGCATGCTTTGCTCCCTTATTTTGAGTCTACAACCATACATCAAATGTTCATCTAACGATTGAGTAATTTATGATATAAATAATAAAAATGTGTTTTACTTTTTTTTGTATTTTTAACCATTAATGCGCTCAAATTGACATCAAGGCCTTTATAAAATGAATTACAATGTCACATTAATAGCACAACCATTAATAGCACTAAGCACAGTAACACTTAACATTGTAAAGGACTTAATAAAATGAATTACAATGTCACATTAATAGCACAGTAACACTTAACGTTGCAAAGGACTTAATAAAAGGAATTACAATGTTGAATTAATAGCACAACCATTTATTTTATTACAATTAAATTACAATGTCACATTATTACATAGTACAAATACAAATGTAAGCGCAAGCACCAAGCTTCTGCTAGACCGCTGGTGAAAATGTAAATGTAATACATGTGTGTCTAAAAATAAATGGGACTTCTCGGGTCAACCATGTGCACTGAAAATAAATGCATGAGACCTTCGGGATCAGCCATGGTGTCTGAAAATAAATGCATGGGGAAAGGCAGGCCAATCAAACAGAGGAAATGGGAGTTGTGAAGATACAAAATGTACTTCTTCCCTTTGAAAATCAGAGTCATACAGAAGATGAGGGGTTGTAAAATTGCTCCCATCTTCTACTTGCAGTTTCCATGCACTAGGGGAGCACTTATCTCCATCAGAGCTCCTCATCTTGGCTCAAAACTTGTCTGAGAAGTCAGGTGAAGTAAATCAACTTCTTTCCAATTCCACCCATTCTGAACTTGAAGGAAAATGGTCTTTTACTCTATAACTACATAACTGCAAGCAGGAGAATTTAGAGTATCCCCAATAATGCCACATCATCTTCTTCCTGAATCATATTCCTTATTAACCCTACAAAATGAAAACCCTTATGACAATTTGAACATTACACTCAATAGTAAAGCCTTTAGCCTTCAACGAATGATTTCAATTTTCAGCTATGCTCACTATCCTTATTTATGGGCCAACAATTCCACCAATAGTGTCACTACTAGCCTAGTCCCTATGTACACCTCACACGTGTCACGTGTGAGGTTACTAGTTAGGTATAATCATGATTCATAATCGCGATTCGCGCAAACCAAAAAACCAACTTAAATTTTAATCGATTCGTGTAACTTAAGCCTTAAATTTATTTAAATGTTTAATTTGATTGACATCTGGACTCTGACAACCTCGCTACATGCAAAATGTACCTCAAGATGACAAGCTGTCAATTGTCAAAATCACCAGTGCCACTCAAAGTTCAAATGATATGAAATCATTACAAATCTTGTTTCACTAGCCATTTAGTCCTGCATTGGCAACAAATTCTAAACCGTTGATCATTGTAAATCTAACGGTTAAAGGGTAATTTCGGAGGTTTAAGTTCACAATACTAGCACTCTCTGCATTTCATTCTAGAATGCAACTACAACCATACATCAAATGTTCATCGAACAATTGAGTAATTCATGAATTATGATATAAATAATAAACATGTGTTTTAAAGTTGTTTTAAACTTTAATGCACTAGGATTGACATCAAGGCCAAGGGGTCGGTAACTTAACTTTGCAAAGGACTTAATAAAATGAATAATGATACCGGGAACCCAGGGAGAAGGTCAACGAAAAATTAGAAATAAATAACATTTCGGTAAACCCTAACAAGAGTGACCACTAACAACTTTTAGTGTTTATAATATTTTTTTGTCAATTTGATGGCAACTTTCTTTTTTCATTTGTATTGCTTTATGTTTTACTTTTAAATCTGCATGCAATTATTCCATAAATAGATAATACTTAATTTCTTAAAGGAAAAAAAAATTGATTTGAATAGATTCATAGACACTGAACTAAAAAAATAACTCTTTATTGTAAATTTATAACAAAGATTAACACAACACAACCATTTATTTTATTACAACTGAATTACAATGTCACATTATTACATATCTTTTTAAAGATGAGTAGTTGTAGAGCAGGAAAGCTCCTATTTTGTATAAATAACATAGACACAATTTATTCCAAGTTGTTGCTCATGAAAATGGATTACAAATTGATTCCAATTTCCAAGGTTTTGTTAGTGACAACATAATACAAATGTGACACTAAAATTAAATGCATGATTCCAAAGCTTCTGTTGGTGAGAACGTAGTACAAATGTGGCATTGAAAATAAATGCAAGGAACTCGCCTAGCCAAAAATGTTGGGGAAATGGGAGTTGTGAAGATACAAAATGTGCTTATCCCCTTTGAGAACCGGAGTCATGCAGAAGATGAGGGGTAGTAAAATTGTTCCCATCTTCTACCTGCAGCCTCCATGCATCAGGATAACACTTATGTCCATCAGAACTCCTCATCCTAGTTCAAAACCTATCTGAGAAGCTAGGTGAACCAAATCAACTTCTTTCCAATTCCACCCATTCTGAACTTGAAGGAAATTGGTCTTTTAATCTGTAACTATATAACTGGAGGTAGGAGAATTTAGAGTATCCCCAATAATACCACAACATCTTCTTCCTAAATCCTTATTAACCCAAAAAAATGAAAACCCTTATGATACTATCCACTATCACTAACCCTATTTATGGGCCACCAGTGCCGCTACCAACTTGATTCATGCAAACCAAAAAACCAACTTAGTTGATTGTGTATCTTAAGCCTTACATGTACAATTAAAATGTTTAATTTGATTGACGTCTGCCTACATGCAAACTGTACCTCAATCTAACAAGCTGTCAAAATCGCTAGACTCTAGTCACCACTACCAGTGCCACTCAAACGATATGAAATCATTACAAATCCTATTTCATTAAAGCTATGAGTTGTCCAATCAATCACTTTGGATGTTCAAAAGATTGAGAATTTCAATTAAATGAAATGTAATACATCGAGGCATTGAAAAGAGAGAAATGAGCCTTGATCTTGCCACGTGTCCACATCTAATGGTTCTAGTGTTATTCTGGAGGTTTCAATTCGCAAGTCTACTACTTCAGAGATTTACTTCTGAAATGTAACTACAGTCGTCCATCAAAAATTCATCGAATGGTCATGGTTATAATGATTTTCCTTTACATCCTTTGTGTAATACGTTCTTAAGTTTTTAAGCCTTGGTCCTACGTTATTCCTAGGCGGTCCCTCTTTTAAAACAAACTTTTTGTACGTGCATATTTCTGCCACTTAAGTTCTTCTATCGCTCATCGCCAAAATCCAACCCATCAGTTTCATTACCATCTAACGGTTCTAGTGTAATTCTAGAGGTTTCAATTCACAAATATAGTGCTTGAGAGATATACTTCCAGAATGCAACTATAGCCGTCTATCAAAAATTCATCAAACAGTCGTGGTCCATAATGTCACGTGGTCACTAAAACTTAGAACCTTAGAACCAAAGTCTAAAGTTTCAAATTTTTTGAAACCTCCGACTCACCGAGTACCAAAATGACCAAGAAAGACTTGCAACTAAGGTTAGGAAAAGCACCAAAACCTCAACTTTGGTGAATTAAGATAGGAAAGGTCGCAAGGATCGTGCATTTATGAAGTGAAGATCATGGGAAGATTTGAGTCAGTGGACATGACCGACAATCGATGGGTAATTAATATCGATATGTGCGGAGTTTGGAAAATTATTACCTCTTGGCCCTCGATTAGCGAAGTTAATAATAGACTTTGGCGCACACAGAGAAGAAGGCACATAGAAAGTCTGAAAGAGTGGTGGTGATGGCAATGTAGCTGTGGCAATTTTTGAATGGAGGGCAACTTCACTTTGCGTTCGAGGAGGCAATTAAACGCGTTTTATGGTGACGCTTCTGACCAAAGATTAATGGGGATGTTTTTATTCACTGATGGGAGGTTGGTACAAAGTGTGAGGATGATTTTGGGGAAATCCTTTGGAAATATGAGGCATAGATATAGGACTAACATGGATGTATACTCCTTGATTATAGCATGGGGTTTGGACTTGGGGGAATCAACAAGCACAGTGAGAGAAGTGATGGAGATGATTGTGCATAGAGATTTCTTGGAAGGATTAGAATCAATACTTGAATGGGCAATTCCAGGTGAAGCTTTCGACTACTGGGAAGGCTTTGAAAATGTGGAGCTAGAAAGGGTAGAAGGATGCACCCCTTTTGTGCGTTGGCCAAAGGATGAGATTAAAAATCAATGTAGGGAAAAAGCAAGGTTAGGCTAGCAAGCATTGAAGCTCTTTATAGAGCTGATGAAGGTGGAAGCAATTATAGTATAGTTGAAAGCACAAGAGAAAGTGGAGGCAAAGTGCATGGAAGCACAGGCGAAAGCGAAGGCAAAGTGTATAAAAGCAAAAGGACAGAATGTGAGGAAGCGGAAGATGAAAGCAAAAGGACAGAATGTGAGGAAGCGGAATATGAAGGGAAAATCAACAAGGAAAAGTTGTTTATGAAATGGGTAGCACTAGTTGAATTTGTAGTTTTTGTAGGGCTTTTACAGAATTAATGCAAGACTAGTACTAAATTTTTGGTTTGTTGGGGGTTGAACCCTGTACATTTGTATAGTGTGAATGTTAGGAAGGGTAAAAGAACATTGATTGAAAATATTGTTGAAATATGTAAGGTAGTTACAGATAGTTGTGGAACTGGTTTTAGTTGGGAAGGGTTACTTTTTCTATTATGAAGCATGTTAAGATGCTTTTTTGAAAAAACTATTATAGTTGTAGGTGATTTTTGGATGGTTGATGAAAAGTAAACAATGAGGCAAATGATGTAATCTTTATTTTCATGCAATACAAAATACTATTACCGACCAAAAAAAAAATATAATAGTTCTAGTGTTATTCCAGAGTTTTCAATTTGCAGGTCTACTACTTCAAATATTTACTTCCGAAATGCAACTACAACCATCCATCGTCAATTCATCGAATGATCGTGGTTATATTGATTTGCACTGACACTTTGCCACTACATTTTTTTTATTAGTTTGATATTATATTTAATTCTCTAATGTTTTTTATTAATCATTTGAAAATAGGTTTAATTCGCTAATGAGTTTTATTTTTTAGTTTCACAAAAAGTTTTAATTGCGAACAAAATTATTTTTTCTAGTTTGAAAACAAGTTTAATTCACCAATCGAAATATTTGATTGGTTTGAAAATAGATTTTAATCGCCAATGGAAAAGATTTAGTGGTTTTAAAAAAATTGCATTTCGCCAGGATTTTCCACAGACTTCTAGCAATTAGAAAAGATTCGCCAATGGACCTTTTTTTTCACGAAAAATGAAAAAAATCACCAATAAAATTGATATTTTTATCGGGAAGTATACAAGATTTGCCATGATTTTACACCTTCGCCAAGGGGGGGTTTCTTAAAGTTTTCCCTGCTTTGCTCCCTCTCCGCAAATTTGAGGCAATGTTGAGTGGGTTTAGTATACATCATTTCTTCATTGAGCCTTATTACTCACATTTTTTAATTTCTAATCTCATTGCTCACTTTTTCCAATTTCCTAACCCCTATTGCTCACAAAATTGAAATTTTACTCACTTATGCTCATTTTCTAACCTTCATTTGCTTGTATTTCATCAAATTTTAACTTCATTTGCTTGCATTTGGGTAAATCCTAACCTCATTGCTCAAGTTTTTCAAAATTCTAAACTATTTTCTTGCGTATAAAAAAAAATTGAACATTCATTTTCTTGCATTTGGGTGAATTTCAACCTTGCTCAAATTTTAGAAGATTCCTAACTTGTGAGCATTTAAAAAAAGCAAGGGAAATGAAGGTTAGCCATTTTCAAAGAAGGCATGAAATGGATGACTGCATAATGCTGCATGGAGAAATAATTTTTTTGAATCTTCTTTGCACATGAAATATAAAGGAGTTTATGTCAAACGTTATGGTTGCAAACTGTAGATGTGTAAAATATACTGATTGACGTTGGACATCTGATCCTAACCACTAACATCACTTCATCCTGAATCATCCTTTGGTCTAACCATTTAATCAAATGCCTTTATTTGATTAAATTCATTAATTTTCCTCTCTTAATTAAATAAATCATGTATTTAATTAAGTCTCTATCTTTTGTTAATTAAATCAATCAATATGATCTAATTATCCCTATTTAATTAAATATCTAAGGTTTATCTATTAAATTAAGTAAATTAAAACCTTATTTAATTTAATCTACCTTCATCCCCTTAGTTAAATAAATCAAAACCCTTTATTTAATTAAATCTTTAAATCATATTCTTCTCATATTTGATTTAAATTAATCCATAAATTTAAGTCAAATAGGTCACATCAGTTAATCCTTCATTAAATTAATTAACCTTGATTAATTTAATCTCTTCTCATGTCCCATCCTCCATCTTTTGCCACTTGCACATGAAAATAGAGTTATTTGATTTATTAAATCTCTATTTATCTCCAACATGGCATAAGGGAGGATTATTCTTCAAGTTTGAAATTCAAATCTAAGTGGACTTTGTCCTTCCAACAAGGCATTCACTCCCTCTTATAAGTCCTTTTGCATTGAGCCATGTGGCCATTACTCCATTTGACTCTCCCTCCACCTTGTCATTAATACAATTTCAAAATTCAAATATTGTCATTTATTAGCACATTCATCAAAACTTGCACATCCTTCATCCTCTCACATGTTGACAAATGGCATCATGTCATTGGTTTATCTTTTATCCCACATTCATCCTATCTTTCAATCTTCAACTCTTTCTTTCTATAAATAAAGAGCTCATCCTTCATTTTGATCATCCACAACTTGAGTAAACTTACTATACTCAAATCTTTAGCAATATTCATCCATATCATTGAGTTTATAGCTAGGTTATGCAGATTTTTATTTTGGAGCACTCATCACTCTTCATCAAAGTGGATCAACTTTCATCACCAAATCACCATTGCATCATTAGAGTTGGGAAAGGGCCAATTTTCACATCAAATTGGCACCGATTCCCTCAAGAGATTTAGAGTTTGCTTTGTTTTAGAATAAGATTTGCTATGTTTTAAGTCTTGTTGTGTTCTTCATTTCATTTCCTCCCTCTTTTACAATTTAAATGAATTTCTTGAGGAATCATGTTACTAACCTTGCATTTGATTTAACATATTGATTGTTTATTGTGTTTGTGCAGGTTTGACCATGGTTCACACAAACATCCTGACTTACATGCGTGCTGAAATGCCTCAAATAAATGTGGTTTCTTGGGTTGCTCTAATTACAGAATAGGCATGTGAACCGTTTAATAGACTGCCTTCAAAGAAAAGTGGTTTTGTAGAATGCATGAACTGCAAGATTTGCACAAAATGGATTTATTAAAAAGGCTTTAGAAACTTTCAAACAAATGCAAATAACAAGTGTAAGTCCAAATGCCACAACCTTTCCCTGTGTGCCAAAATGAGAGTGTTGGAGCAGAGTATGAGCAGCCATTAAAACACTAAGCATAAAGGAATTTTTTCTAAGGTTGTATTTGCAGGCTGAGCATAGAGAAGGCATGTTAACTATTTGAAAGAATGCCCCTAAAATATGTTCTCTCCTAGAACGCCATGATTGCATAATAGAAGT
Source organism: Sequoia sempervirens (assembly GCA_007258455.2). NCBI lineage: Eukaryota > Viridiplantae > Streptophyta > Pinopsida > Cupressales > Cupressaceae > Sequoia > Sequoia sempervirens. The sequence continues at coordinate 1,034,424,774 of VDFB02281492.1, forward strand.
GTGAACCGTTTGACAAACTGCCTCAAAGAAGCGTGGTTTCTTGGATTGTTGTAAATGGGTTTGTTGAAAACAAAGCTTTAGAAGCTTTCAAGTATGCAATTGGCTGGTGTAAAAGTTGAATTACTCAACCGTTGCAATCATCCTTCCTACCCACACTAAAATGGGAGCTATAAAAGAAGGCATGTGTATTGTTTGATAGATTTCCTCAAAGGTGTGAATTAAATTCTTCAACCCACACAACCTATTTGACTGATTGCTTAAAACAAAATGTGGTCTCAGGCCAATGCACAGACAAGGCAAGTAAAATATTTGACAAAATTCTTGAAGGAATGTGATCTCAAGAACTTCGCTAAAATGTAATCCCATGTGGTGCGATAGGGAGGAGCCACACCAATTAAAGTGCGAACATCAATCAAAGCATAAAAGGAAAAAGGGATTCGTCATATGTTGTAGTTTCAAGTGCTTGGTAAGCATGCTTGTAGAATGATAAAATTGAAACTAGGGGCAGCCATGTTGTGAATATGGTGTGATTGCTCAAGGGATGCTCATTGTTTGATCACAACATAAGCACAAAATGTCTCATAGAAATGTGTTTTGTGGGATGCTATGATCACAACATAAGCAAAAAATGGATTTTTTGAAAATGTAGTAGAAACTTTCAAGCAAATACAGGGTAAGGGTAAGGTCCCATGGAGGGGGCTTCTTAAAAAATTTCAATGGGTGTTGCTCAGATTTTTTAAGAATATTTTAAAGCTAGTGGTCTCATGATTTCAATTTTGCAATTCAGCTTAAGAGTTTGAGCACGAACTAGAGTACTTCGATAAAAAATAATAAATAAATAAAAATTATCTCATTTTTTTTTTTAGGAATTTAAAATTTTAAGTGATAGACAAGTGGCAGGAAAAATTCCTAAGTTGTAGGGGCAATTTCTAGCCCCACCTCAATTTCACCTGCTGAAATTTGTAGTGGTAAGGGTTGCTATTTTTCAAGAAAAGATTCTAATTAATCCTGTAACATAATTTTTTTTGCTTCATGGGACCGCTTGATCCAAGAAAATAGAAGCCCAAGCCCCCCCATGGGACCATACAGTAAGTGAATTGTTGACAAATCGCCCAAAACAAATATAGTCTCATGAATGTAATGTTCACAAGTAGGCGAACTGTTTTATTGAAAACCTCAAAGAAATGTTATCTCATGAATTTAAAATGTGGTAGCATTGATAACTCACGAAAGGGAATTGTTTGACTAAATGGCCTCAGAGAAGTGTGGTCTCATGAACTACCACGATTGCAGCATATGCACAATCAAATTTAATGAAGATTACAAAGGTTTTTAAATGTTAATGCAATTAGTAAATGTGAAGACAAGTTATTGATCTTTACTAGCATTCTCCCTACCCGTGTTAAATTGTGTTCTTTGAATCGAGGAAAGATATATGAATTAATTGACATAATTATTAATATGGAAAGGTTATCTCATGAGAATGCATAATTACATGGATTTTCCCAGATCTAAGGTGAAATAAGAAATGTTGGGAGGGCCAAAGCTTGGAATTGTGCAAAATGGATGTTCTCTCGTCACCTTGCACCTGCAACATAAGGAGTGATTTTTCAACATAATCAATTTCATAGTAGTAGATTTATAGAAAATGAAGTATAAATACCAAGGCTATGAGTACGTCTCAATACTAGAGAGTATGCTTCCTGAAATAATAGATACTAGATTGGGGCATATTATCATTCATGTTTTGTGGGAAAGCATGAAAGAAGGCAAGAGGTCTCAATTTGCACAAAACATATATAAAAGTGGATTAGTGAATGCAACAAGATATCTAGTAGCCATCTAGTGTCTCGAACTCATCCTAGAATGTATGAAGGCTTATTATCCTAAAATTAGAGAGATTAACACTTGAAATGGTAGATTGGTGGCAAGGTTAGATTCTATTTCCATGGGGATCTTTTTTCAAACTACAAGCTAGGAATCAATTCTTTGATATAAGCAAAGAAATGGAAAAACAATATTTTGTTGAGAATAGGGATAGATGCTACAATACCATTGCAAGACATTGGTTGTCGACACTCAAAAAGGGAAAATCACCATTTCCAATAATTCTTCATAGGTCCCTATTAATTGAAGATATTTTCAATATGGTGGTACTTCTAAACAGGTTAATTGGGAATAAAGACTCTGATAATTTTGAAAGGTGGATGTATTTGTTTATTACCATCATATGTGCAAGTAATCAATTTATTGATTGGGGGGTATAGCTTGCATAATTAGATAATCCAATTTGAGAAAAATCAATACTTTTACATGTCCTCTTATCTCATGTATGTTATTGCAAGCATGAAGATTTTGTCATGGCTATATAGTAATGGGATATTTGATAATGCAACCAAAATCTATGATTTTTATTATCAGTTGAAACTGGAGGAAAGCTACAAATATTTCCACAGGGTTAATGATGCTTTCACTATGTTGATAGTGAGAGAACTCCAAGGGAATACTAGACTTAGAATTTCTCCAGAGGCAACAATCTTGATCAAACAATGTGGAAGTTACTTTATCCAATTTCCAAGGTTCACATATATACGGATTGGGGGGGTTTAATGAATATCATTATATATTTCCAAGATATGTGGATGAAAAATTGGTTATAATTGAATTATCTAAGCAAATTGGTAGAATCAAAAAAACATGCAAGGATAGAAGTAAGAATGGCATTCTTTTTCCTATAGGTCTTGGTTACTACAGTTGCAAGTCTTCATCAGATGCTCATAACATTGAGAACAATTTTCAAATTGACTATGGGTGCATATAAGATGAAATTCCCTTTTGATGGAAAATGGTATGTCAAAGATAATTTACACCTTGGTGTAGCCTATTGTTATTTTCCAAAAATTGAGGACTTCTAGGAAGATTGTGAGGATGATTTCAAAGTATAGAGGAGGGATTGGATGAGGTTTTTTATTGAGAGGTCATAAAGTTCAAATTAGGATCAGATCATATTTAATTGATCCTATTTTTTTGAGAAAATCAGGTGTTACCCTTATCGCCTATCAATTGGGCAAGCTAGGAGTTGATCTAATTGAGTGAGAAGATATCTCACATCATCAAGAGATAAAAATAATGGTTAAGGAAGAAGATGCTTAAAGCCACAACAATACCACGGGATAAAGGTAGATCTTTAAGGAAAAGAAGTGACACTCAAGAATGATCTTCCTCTTCAACCATTTCACAGGCTTCTATTTCAATTCCCAGTTATCAGCATAATGTTCAAGGTGGTTGTGATGACAAGGATCCAAATAAGAGAGGTAATCTTGCAAGTTCATGTGAGAGTGATCCAAAGATAAGAAGAGAGAGATCAAGATTGAAAGAAAAGGAATTGGACCCAATTCAATAATTTATAGAAGAAAGGGGATACTTAGATTCTCAAAGTGATCCTAACATTTGAGGAAGAATTAATTCCCTCTATCTCACCTTTTGTTCTTCTCTTGTCACCTTCTCACGATGATCCTATTTCTCATCCTAAAATGCCTATCAACAATGATTCTCTTGATGAAACCCCCTTACTAGTTGCCTTTAATGTTCCAACATCATCAGAGCCACCATTAGTGGATGTTCCAGGTTCTTCACAAGTGTCCTCTTCATCATGGTTGCAATGGAGTTTATTGAAGAAAAAGAGAATGGTTCATCTAATTACTCCTGAGTTTGATATGGTGGAAAATATGATTAAGAATACTGCAAAACTAGAGAGGGAAAAAGTCACATCCAAATTGATAATGGATTCTTCATTTGGAAATTTATGCGTTCAAGTGGGACAACCTATTTCGGAGAAAAATGTAGATGAAGTGGACGAGATTGATTTTGATCTTACTAAGGTTGATCTTGGTCCTTCAACACATGATGATGATAACAATATTTTTTAGGTATTTGTAGCCAAAATAATTCAAAGGACAGAGAAAGAGAAATATTCTAAAGATCAATTAAAACAACAAGTACAAACATTAACATCATGTCTCAAATCTATAGTGGAAATTTCTACTCTACCCTTGGATGTTGTGCATACTTCAGAGATTCCCTTTCATGGAGAATTTATTCAAAAGGAAGACATGGAAAGTGTGCAAAAATATCAGTCATATGGGAAAGTGACTGAAAATTGGGTAGATCAAATAAAAGTAAATGCTTAGATTTTATTGGTAAGGATAAATAAGTTTATGAGAAGGTTGATGTTATGCAACAAGGGATTACAAGGAGTTGAAAAATATTAAAGAAGAATAAGCAGTTTGGTGAGATATTGTAAAGGATCTTCAAGGAATGGTCAAAATAAATGTTGATGTTTTGGTTTCTCACAATATTTTATCAAGTATAGAAGAAAACTAGATTGATATGTGGCTTCCAAGTATAGATTGGAAACTCATTAATATTAGCCAAATTGTAATGGAACAAGAAAAATTGTTGACTTCTTGTCAGCAAATAAAGATAAAAGTTTCAAATGATCTCTTATCAATCATTCTAGATGCATCAACAAGGGATGAAATTCAGAGTATGGATGTTCAAATCATACAGGGAAGCTATGAGAAGATCATGGACATAGATTTATTTAGCATACTTTCAGTGTAGATGTGATGAATAAGTTGAGAGATATTTTTGTTGCACTTAATGCTTGTAGTAATCATTTGACTAGCTACCATCAGAGTATAGAAGATATCCAGAAAGGGCGTGCCATTTGGAAGATGAGGATGGTGAATGTAATTGTTCCTAGGAATAAATTCTTTCCATTATCTATTAAGTGATTCAAGAAATTCAAGACAACAATTTCTCTTCAACAAAGGAAAGATGCAACTCAAAGTACTTCTTCAAAGGACACCACAAGTAGTGTGAATAAATGAAAATGGTGTAGATTTATGCAATTGTCTCATTGTAATGTCAAAGTCACTGGTTTTCTCTATTGTATAATTTTGTAATGGTGAATTTATCACTTTATAATAAGATAAAATAAGCTATGTTGCTCAAATTTAAGAATTTTCTCACTTTAATAAAGCTTAGTTTTACTCCCCATGTTTTGTGGAGGTAGTTATTGAGGTGGTTTCGAGTTGGTGATGAGGTAGTTATAGGGGAGAGTTTATAAATACAAGGCTCTAAGCATTGTAAAGGGATTTTGAATCATTTGACAAAAGAGAATTTTTTGGAGTTTTACAATTCTAAAAGCAATAGAAAATAGTTTTGGAAGTGCAACCATGACATTTTCTTGTTGTTATTGACCTTTCGTATGTTATGTGTTAATAATAACCTTTGCTATCCCAAAATTAATTTGTGATAACAATTGTCAGATCGTCATAATTTTTTTCAAATATATTAATTTCTTGGTATCTAGAATTGGATGTATTTAGGTTTCAAAATATTTTCATTATTAGATATCTTATGTATAGTCTTTGATCCTTGTAATGGAAATGCTTCAATTTAAACTATTTTTGTGAGACTGATAATATTGGTATCTTTATTTTGATTAAGGGGTAAAAATAGGTTTTTAAGGGATCCAAAACCCTTTACATCAAAATGTTGTTGAGACAAAAGATAACACAGTTAAAGCAACAGTCGACCAACAACAAAACAACAGTGAAACAAAAGACCAACAACCAAAAAATAGACAAACAAAGGAAGACCTATTTCATATTCTTCAAGGTGTTCACCACCTCCATTTCTTGGTTGTAGTACATGTTGACTAGAGACAACAACTTGTTCTTCTCCTCCTCAAAGGAATTTTTCGTGCTACCACCAATCCTTACACTAGGGTCCTTACCATCTTTAGTCACAATCTTCTTACCCCTATCTTTGGTAGGAAAATCCTTCCCCTTCTAACCAGAATACATTTGTTCCTCCCTTAGACATTTGAGCTTTTCCATAAGGACCTTGAGGGAGTCTCCACTGTTCTTGATGGAACAGTGACTAATTTGCATAAGATTTTGAATATCTTCATTAATTTCCTTGACCTTTCTCTCCACACCCAACAAGAATTCCTCATAGTTTTCCATGCCCTGAAGGTGGCCTTCACATTCTTTCTTGAAGTCATAAACAAAATTCTCTAGGTCAAGAATCATATCAATTAGCAACTCAGACGAAGACCCCTTGCTAAGACTAGAAAAATTCTCTTGTAAACTTCTGATTTTAACATTAACTTTGTTGAATTCATTCATGACCCATTTAGAAAGCTTGAAGGTATAGGTAGCCCCCTCCCTAGCCATGACTAAAATATCCAGCATGTCCACATTCTCATCATCAAGATAGGAAAATTTATCAGAAAGAGGGTGAATATTACTAGAGGTGTAACATACCTTCCTTGACTTGTTTCCCATGTACTTAGCAGTAACCTCTAAGACCCTTTCTTTGTCTTTGCTTGAGCCAATTCTAGCAATTTTCACCTTCCAGGGAGCATTAACCTACTTGGTGCAAGCATCCTCATCAGCCATTTCTTTTACCTTTCTCAAGACAACCAATATCCATCCCTTGTTGTGAGAGAAAATTCTCCTCGTGTGTAAAATACAAAATATAATGATATTAAATTTTTAAAGTGACTAAGTGTAATGGCCAACCCAAAATATATGTTTTTTTGTATTTCCCCTATTTCTACCAGCTATTGTTTGTGGTTTTTTGAGTTGTTTTTAGGTTTGTTTGATTTGTGTTTCTCACATTCCATACATTCTGCATTGATACCAAATGATTCATATATACTCAAAGCAATGAAAGCACACAAATACTTGCTGGAAATAACTTTCAGATGCTACAATAATCATATTTTTATAGAGTATTAAGGAACATATCTACAAGTCTATAACAAAAATTTAGAGATGACTTCCAAACCTGAAACTAGAAGTATAGCAGCAACAAAATAGCTCCTGAGAGCATTGATCTAAGATTTCTGATTTAGCTCTTTTCACCTTGGCATCAAGTACTCCAAATGTTGCATAGACAACCCTCAACAACCATCAACAAGTAACAAACTTTTTGCAGATTACAAACTAATTTTTTCAACCAATAGGGGTGACTCAATAAATTTTGATATGCCTTAATAAATTATTTTCTCCACTAAAAAATGCATTCTTGGGCTTGAAGGAGATGCCTAGAGGAGAGGAAACCATTGAAGCAATACCCATTTGCAAAGAATGACCCCTTCAAAAGTTGTGAGCATAAACCTATAAGCTTATGGCACCTGACAGCTGAAGGATGACCTTGCCAATAAATTCCAATGCCATTTTAAATATTGCAACTAGAACTTGCTTTGAACGCCTTCATGAAAGCTTCCTTTAGAGACAAACCCATATTGAAAACTCTACGCCAATGGGGAAGAAAGAGGAAATCCTCAAGTTCAGGTCCCAATCTGTGAGTGCCTAGAAATCAAGAAGATCATCACCAAAATTGATATAAATCTGCTCTTCCAACCTTTGTTCTCAGCTGCACTGAAATCTACATAATAAATATTCTCTAACTTCTCAAAACTTCATCAAAATACATCAAACTAAAGCACAAATGAAGCCTCTAAATGAGGCCTCCAAAACCCTCTTGATGGTGTCTTTCAAACTTGAAGAGAGTGTGATCTATAGAAGTTTTCATCCCTGCAAACCCTTGATTTTCTCAAAGCCAAGCTCCAAGAGAAATACTTGACAAAACAATTTCCAAAGCATCCATAATCCCCAAATGAACTTCCAATAAGCTTTTAAAAGTCTCCAATAGGGCGACCAGTAGCAGCCCTAAAAATCAACGCCACTTTATTAAAACATTAGATATTATTTTCAACATCCTCAACATTAGCTTTTAATATAAATTCCATTTTTTCTCCTCCTTAGGCATCCACTTAAAAGTGAATTATAAAATTACTTTTGAAGCTCATTAAAATGACTTAAAGTCATTGTATGGTCCCCTTCATGACCCTCAACAAATAAATATAAAGTTACTTTATTAAAGCTCCTTTACAAAACATTATTCAAATATTTGAATGATTCGACCTTAGTATCCTTGTATCGACTGAATATGTGTTGTTGTGACCATCCTAACCAAGTCCGGTTAACCCTAATTGACTTACTATTTTTAGAAAGTCCTAAAAATAGTAAATTGTGCCCTAAAGCTTGAGCTGAAGAGATACTGAGATGCTCGAGATGGCTCACCGAAGATCGAAGCACCATACTAGATCCCCTGCTAAAAATAGCACTTACTAAAAATAGTAAGTGTATCGAAATCAACCCCAATGGAAAAAGGATGCCATAAAAAGGGGACATTACAGCTATGCCATTATCTTTGCGATATATTTCCTTCTTGATTTATAATGTCTTGATTTTGTTTAAAGCATGTTGGGACATCTTTCTAGCATATATATCCTTTTAGACATAACATTGAAATTTGATGGGTTGTTCCTTGTCAATCAATCCATCCAACCATAACACATCATGATAATTCTTGGTTGATAGTGTTGTCACTTTATTTGGAGCATGTTATGAGATCCTTCTAAGATATAAATATTTGTAGATGTAACATAAAATTTGGTGGCTTTTTCCTTGTCAACCAATTCATCCAACCATAACACACCATGATAATGAGGATCATAGTAGCACTTAAAGACTCAAGTTCTTATAAATCAATAAAGACCATTTAAAAAATGCAATGTATTCAATAATAATTTTTGCACTCACATTAAGATTATAATGTGGGATATAAGAAGGCCATTATAAGTGTGACATTGGTACCTTTTTAATTATTTAAATTAGGTGTCAAATTTATCCTTGCTTGAGTACTGTTATTTAAATTATTAATTCAACATTTTGTATAAATTTCACATAAATTTCATTCTTCCCTCAATTTGATGAAAAATATCCAGTTATCTTACATGATGACGTGCAAAGATACATTTAAAACAAATAAGTAAGAATACATAGGTTTCAAGCAACTTTTCAAAATTTTCTACTCTTTGCAAACAAATAATTAAACCTAAATAAAAGATCCCAATCTTAAAGAAAATAATCACCAAATCATATATTTAATTTAATTAAAATTATAAGTAGTTGTTTAAATAGGGACCCATTAAACAATATGAAAATAAATACACAATCCCCATTGAAACTTACAAGTGCATGCTAGTTCCTATAGTTTTACTCTTTTATCTCTAATTTTAACACTCTCACTATCTATTTCCTTTTTAGGAACATTCTTTCTTAAAAAAACTATTAATAAACTATTTACAAAATAATTTTTGCAATCATAAAAGTAAAGTTAAAATAATATAAATAATTAATTAATACAAATAAGCATAAAGGAAGATAAGCTTTTCCTAATCTTAAGTTAGGTTAATCGAAGTAAGATGTATATGTTAGTGTAGGTTTTTATTTTCCTAGTGGGTTAATTTATTTTCCCTTAGTCCTAGGTTTTTCCTACACTTAATTAAGCTTGCTTGGGATAATAAAGTGAGTTTATTATTTAACAACTAAGAGATAAGTGATGAGGTTTCCCCTTCCTTAAAGGGTGGTGTATACATCCAAAACTGGTATGGAGAATATTAATTAAATACTAGTTATTTAATTAATAAAAATCTTTATTTCCTCTATTGTATAAATAAATTACAAAGTTTATTTATACAATTCGCATTTCTTAATTCTTCCAACTTAAACAAATTTCTTCATTATTTAATTAAATAAACAAATTTAACTAATTTTTTTTATTTGATTAATTCCCTTTCATTAAATTTGAATTTTTAATTCGAATTTTGTCACATTTCTCCATATTCTTCTAACCTCCTTCCACATCATCTTCCATCTCACCGTGTGTCACATGAAAATAATTATTCCTAATTTCTAAAATGGGTATTTACCCTCAACAATCTCAACAAACTCAGAGACACATGGCTTCTCCTTTCCATTTATTCTTTTCTACACTTGGCAAGATTGTTCTATTAAAGGGGACAACTTCCTTATTTCTCTCTAACCTCCTCGTTTCTCATTGTCGATCTCTTCAGATTGAATCCTGATCATCCATTGCTGCCAACTCACCTGATGTCTTGGTGAAATCTATAAATAAAGGCTCATTTACAGCTTTTGCATAAGAAAGCATTGCATACAATTACTCTGCATAAATCATCTTAGCATTTGAGAGCTTAGTTTACATTCTAGCTTAGCATTTAGAATAGTTTAGCAAGTAAATTAGAATCATGGCTTTTTTGTTAGATGTATCTTAGTTTACTTATAGAATTTAGAATCATTTTCATAGCATCTCCATTAGTTTAATTCAACATTGCATCCTTTCATTAGCATTCTGTATACTATAGTTTATCATCCAACATATCATTTAGTTCATCATCCAGCCAAATCATCAAATCATGTAGGTGTAGACATAGTTTCTGCATTCTAGAATTAATGGCTACTCATTTCTTGGGTGGCATCTTGATAATTCAGTGCATAATTAAGATTTGAGAGCACTATTATAGGATCCTTAGGAATACAGGAAGATGGAATGTCTTTAAGGAATCGTTTTATCAAATTGTATTGTTAATTTAGATTTCCTTAATGTAATACATTGCATCTGTTATGTGTTATTGATTATTATAATTCACATATTTTCACACACAGGTGGAACCACTTTCAACTTTTGGTGGGCATCTCCACTTTTGGTGGTTCATCTCCACTTTTTGTGGTTTATTCCTATTGGTTGGATTTGCCACCTACCTCCTCTCCTATGTTTTATATAAACTCACTACCTAGCTTGTATTTTCATCCTTTCATGCATATTTGCATTGTATCTTTTCAGCTTGGAAGCTCTTAATGCAATTTTTTCATATTGACATTGCATAATCGCTCGAAGTTTTGGTGTGCATTTTTTTTGCTTTTTCTAGTTTATGTAGCTTTGATTTTCTCTTATAAAGTTCTTGGGTTATTCAATCTATTTCATATTTCCAACATGGTATTAGAGCTTTTGTTTTGAGAAATTTAAGTTCTTAGATTCTTGATTGAGAGATTGAGTTTCTTGTAAAAATATTGTAAATTCTCGTATGCTCTTCTCTTGCATTCTTGAACGATCTGGAGAATCATAAAGGATTTGCAAAGATTTAATTACCTCTTTATTTCACATATGTGTTTTGTGAGATCTGGGTGATTACAATATTTCTGGTTATACTGGCAGCATTTTTGGTTATTCCAACGCATCTAGAAGGCTCAAGAAAGTCAGATTTGGCTTTTGTTTCATCCAAATTAGATATCATTTGACATAGTTGCAGGCGGGGGTTTGAAGAAATTCATTTTTCATTGGAGCCATTTTTTTTTTTGCTTCAAAAAATCCTGTTGCCACTCATTTTTGAGAAAAATGATTTTTGGGTTTTGTAGCCAGGGTTGAATCTCCACTGGGTATCTTTTATATTTTTCATATCTTGCACAGATTGAAGAAAATTGTTGCACAAAAAGCATCATGCACCATTTTTCTCTTTGCTGAAGGTTAAAAAAAATCATTTTTTCATCTTCTGCTTACTGGATCAAAAAATGTTTTTTGTGTTTTGTTCTTAGCATCAAAATATTTTTGGTAGATTTTTCAGAAACCAAATCAGAAATAAATTTTTTTACTAGAGAAAATTATTTCTTGTAGGCAAAATTCAGCCAATTTTTTTAAAAATTCATATCTTTTGCTTCGAGCGTTGGATTTCAGCAAATAAGATATCATTGGAAAGTTGGAGATGAGCACTTTCCATCCACAAAGGTATTGAGAAGATTTTTTCCATCTTATACCAGATATTTCAGGTTGAAGTTGTCTTGTGCTAATTTCTTCAACAGGCCATAACTTTTGTCCTGGTGCTCTATTTTTCGGAAACAAATAGGCGTTGGAAAGGTCTTGGAAAGCACTACACAACCATAAGGTTAATTTTTCTAGATTTTGTTTCAGGTTTATTTTGTATCAAAATTTATAATTTTGGTAATTTTGAGCCTATTGAGCATCGTATCTTGGAAAAGGTTTTGTAAACGAACTAAATTATAAAGTGCCAACCTTATAATATTTGTGGGGGGGGTGATCTTTGATACTAGTGAAAAGGGCGGGGGTGTTCTTGGTGTTCTTGTGTTCACTTTCTTTTCACATTTCCTTTTGCATTTCTTCATCATGGCATCAACAACAGTTCATATTCTAACTGCATACAACTATTTTGGGTGGAAAAAATAAATGGAAATTTGCGTAAGAATTGGTTTGCATAGAGTAGTGATGTGATTGGAAACTGAACCAGCTGAAGATAAAATTTTTTTTGGGTGGTTTAACAAATGTGATAGAGCATATGGAGAATTGTGCATGTTTGTGTCTCCTTATTTACTCTTTCATGTTGAATCTTTGAGTACTTCGAATGAAATATGGAAAAAGCTAGAATCTCTTTTCGATGCACAAGATTCTATGAGGGGTCATATGTTGAAGAATAAATTAATCAATTTAAATCCAGGAAACTTCAACACAATTTTGGATTTCTTCATCAAAATGAAATCACTAAGGCTACAACTACAAAAATGTGGAATTGATAAGAAAGATGAAAAATTGATTCTAAGTTTACTCTCAAAGCTAAGTTCTAAATATGTAGTATTTGTTTCTTCCTTCTATGCTACTAAGGATGCACTTGGATCTCAATTCAAGATGCCATCTTTGGATGGTTTTGCTACTTCTCTTACACGGAAGCAAGACAAGCTAATTCAGATGGGCACTCTTAAGTGTTCTAAGTCTCATGCCTTGGCTTCCAACCTTGACACAAATGAACAAAGAGGACAAAGTAGTAACAAGGATAAGAAACAAAAGAATAGCAAAGAGAAGAAGAGTCAGAAATCAGCTACTCCAAAAGTAAGTAATGAGACCCCATCTTCAAAAGGTGACAAGCCTAAGAAAGAGAGGGTCAAATGTGCCTATTGTAAGAAACCCGATCATGATGAGCACAAATGTTTGAAGAAACATGTTGATCATTTGATGCACATTCTTGAGAAGAATAATCTCAGTGTTCTTGATTCCATCAAATAGAGTTCAGAAGAGGGTTCTCATAAGGCCAAAGAGAACAACAAGGGGAAAGGAAAGGGCAAGGCCCTTGTAGTATTTGCTTCTCCACCATCCACATGGGTTCTTGATTCAGGTGCTTCACACCACATGGCTTTAACCTAGGATGAACTTGAATATGTGGAGCCATTTTCTATGCCTTCCATTTTGATGGTTGATGACACTCCACTTGAGGTGTGTGGGAGAGGGTCTATTGATATGGGGGATGGCACATTCCAAGATGTTCTCTATGTGCCCTAATTATCAACTAATCTCCTATCTATCTATCAAATCACTCATACAGGCACAAGCAAGAGAGTTGAGTTTACTCCTGATTCAGTGGTGATTCATGAGATGCAAAATGATTCTATAGTTGTATTTGGGAGAGTAGATCATCATTCTTAGCTTTATTTGCTCTCTCACTTTGTTCCCGATCCTCCTTTGACAGTTTTACTCACTCATTCAGATGATGTGAGTAAATTGTGGCATCAACGGTTTGGTTACTTGAACTACCGCTACCTGCAATAGCTCAACAAATAGGACATGGTTACAAAATTTTCCTTCAATTCACTTTCTAAAGGTTTTTTTCATGGTTGCATTCTTGGCAAGCATCCTGAAGAGAAGTTTGAAAAAGGAAAAGCTTAGAGAGCCTCACATCTTTTGGAGTTGGTACATAGTGATTTGACAGGGCCATTTCCACAACCATCTTTCAATAGAGACTGATATGTTTTGGCATTCATTGATGATTTCTTCAGGTACACCATTGTGTACATTCTCAAATAGAAGTATGAAGTCTTCAATTCATTCTTGGATTATAAGGCTTTTGTAGAGAAACAAACTAGAAAATCTATCAAAGTTCTACGTATAGATAATGGGGGGTGTTGATCATCAAAGCTTGCACCTCTCCAATAGCCTTATGGGAAATTTAGTGAGTGGGGGACCAATTTGCACCTCACTGAATACCTCCAAGATTTTTATAGAAAGCCGACTCTTTTTTGAGTTGGGAGAAAAGGTAGAAGGAAATGTAAATATAAAACATGAAAATGGCAATGCGCCAAAGCTTTTACAATATTACAAACTCAATTCTTTTCCTATGAATGATATAATAGACACAAAATGACACAACCCTTCATTTTTGGGAAGAGAGCGAACAACAAAGGCTAAGTATAAGCACAGTGCAGTCTTTCAAATCTCCCCACGGGAAGCACTCATTAAGGTCTAATCAAGCATAAAAGTTCCAAAAGTTAACAGAAACATTCAGAAATTGTAGAAAACCTTTCTCTTTTTACAACATAATATGGAAAAACAACAACCCTTAAAGAAAATGGAGAAGTTCAACAGACATAATCCAATTTTTAAAAGTTATTATTATATCATAGAAGCCTACAACATGAAAATCAACTACTCAAACTATCGAATTAAGCTTAACATAGTGTTTTCATTATGAACAAAAATATAAAGAAGGAACTTGACAAAGGCCATAATATGCACAGTTTCAAAGATTTCTTCCAAATAGATCATGCTTAAATATCAAATGAACTTAAAAACAAAGGTTGGATGCCAATCCGATGATAGTTTGAGTTAAAACAATATAACATGCCAGAGAATAGTAGTGTTCTACAAATTTTAAACTTCTAAAAATATCTCTAAAAACTAAGGAAAACTAAAAGAACTTTAAGAAAAAACTTTCTTCTTTGTGTTGTTACCTCCTATTTATAGCTAAAAAAGAGAAAACCACTGCCAACATTCAAGAAGCAAATACTGCCAGATGCCTGCATCTGATAGCTCACAATCCGATTGTAGATCTTGATTAGATCACAGAAATCCTCACTCATTAATTCCCATCTACCTCATTAATGTCCTTTAGATATTTAGCAAAGACTGCAATATGAAAATAATCAGATCTTAGAAAACAACCTAGCAAAATCTGATCGACCAATCACATAGATTGACAACGCCGACTCGAAGGTTCCAACCCAAAAGCAAGAAAGACCTAGCATGCTCCAACAAACTCCATCCAAAGAGATTGCTCCTTAAAAGTGCAACTTTCCCAAAGTGAAGAGATGACATGTCGAGCAGGCGAGGAATTTTAGATTTATGAAAATAGCCCTAAAGAAAATTCCCGCCAAGCTAACACATGCCCCGACTTTCTCCCAAAAGGAAGATGATAAACAAAAGCTGTGCAGCCACCATGTGGTGCATTGTGTTCCTTTCGAAACAACTCTTTTGCTTTAAGCGTGGATTCATCCCAAAGCCAAAAAATGTATAAAAGATAAAAACCAAAAGAAGATTAAGGGAAAAATTGCTTTACAGTTCTAGCAATTCATACAGGGCCTTCGCTTGGGAAGGCACAAACCTAGAGCTCTAGAAATTCCTAGAGTTTAAGGAAGGTAGAATGCTATACCTCCTAGTCCAAATCAGTGGGTCAGATGAGAGTGTGAAGGATCTTGTATTCTTGATCTAACTCAATGACTTCCTTAAAAGAATCGACTCCCCATCTTGCCAAAACAACCCTAAGGTGGTAATAGAGACAAGAAAGGGGAAAGATCTCGTTCTCGATTTCATCAACGTTGGGCGTCGAGCTTAAACCTAGGAGTTTTGTAGAAGTCTAGACCTTATGTCTGATTGCATCCATGATCTGCTCAATCGATAGCACCTCTCCATCTGCTGAGAAAAGGGAAGGCAACTCGAAGTTAAGCAAAACATTGAAATCATTTTTTATTTCGTCGACCCTTTTATTCAACAATGCCTAGCATTCCTTGCTCTTTGCCGCGACTTTGTGGCAGTTGATGAATTCACTTGTTTTTCTTGAGGCAACCCTCTAATCTAGAATCCCTGCACTTCTTAGAGCCTCGTTAGTGGCCATACACAATTTGAAAATAGGATTTTACAATTCCGCAGCTCAGGGAGCATATGTCTATAGAATTTGGTCAGCCACCGGGCCAACCTTTTTGTTTAATTCCTTAGTATCACTTAAAATTTGTAGGACTGGCCTACGAATCGAAATTGTAACTATGATCCTTTCCCAATGCATAGATATCAACTTTTTCAATATTGAAAGAGGGTCCCAAACCCTTGTGCAGTAATTAACTCCTAGTGGAACTGAGCATCTCTTGATCTTATATTCTCCTCCATCTGATTCTTCTCTTGGAGGGAATTTTTTAGTTCAGAGTTCAACCTTTCAACCTCTTGGTCATGAACCTGCCAGGCAAACTTGATCTCCTGTTTCTTTTGCCTTGACCTTTATGCTTCCTCCTAGGCCTTTTGTAGATTGTCGGAAGCCTGAGATCGGATGTTGTCCAACTCTTTCTATATGTTTTCTTGAGTATGTCAGTACTTTGCATTTGTTTGGTGCTCAGCAACAAGCTCAACTCTTAACCTTTCAATCTCAGCATATAGTTGAATCTGTTCACTTTGGACCTCCTTAAGCAACTTAGTTGCTTCTCCTTGCTAATCTTGTATCTATCTTATGTAGGCCATCTTGACGTCTCTGGCCTTGATCTTCGTTTGTAGCCTGCTCACCGTATCTCTTACATTTATCAACTCTGTCTCGTGATTCTTCAATCTCTTTTCCAGCCTCTCATAATCAATGTATACCACTTTTTGGGTGGCCTTAGCTAGAACCATCTTGTCGCGCAGGTGAATTTTTTTTAAATCTAGACCCATGGCTCTAATGTCATAATCATCCATCTGCATTTCTCCTTCGAGCTTGGATATGAATGACTTCATGGTAGCAATTAGCAAATATTTCCACCCCTCATTGCAACAAGCTTCAATCTTCTTAGTAGTTGGCTATGCGGCAACTTTTATCTGTAGTCTCTGCTTTCTGGCCCGTCGGGCTTGCTTAGTTGCATTGAAATGGCCTTGAAGACTCTGTGGGGTGTTAATGCTTTGTGCGGTAATGGAAGCACCTAGAGGGATACTGAATAGGGTGACATAAGGAGAAACCTTGGTTGTATGGGATTGTAGAGAGGCAAATGGGAGCATTATCATAGAAAATGGTGGGATACCAAATTGAGATTGAGCAAGGGGAAAACTCGTTGGGGTGAAAAGGGAAGTAGGCAGAAGGAGAGAAGTTTTCCCAGAAGTGGATGGACCTGGAGTAATGGGTAACATGGATGTTCCAACTCTTTCAATGGGGGCCCTTGACAGGTCGATTAAAGAATCAATAGCGACCGAAGCAGATAATGCTTGTTCGGCGCGCAGGGTTACTTCACAAGGTTCATTATTGAAAATGGCTGGGGGTTCATTTAGGACCAAAAGATTGGGGTTTATGGACGAAGGACTCTTCTCCATAGATGGGGGTAGAGGAGTAAATAGAGATGTAGAGGCAGAAAGAAGAGAGGGAGTGAAACTTACCTGGGTCACGGTGGCCAAAAAACCTTGCAGAGTAGACTCCACTTCTTCTTCTCCTCTAACTAATGCATCGGTTCCACCTAGATCGTGGACTCATCTCCTCTTTATATGATCAGAACCGATACATTCAGATCCTTTGGTGGCCAATCCTACCTAAACTTGGCCTTCAATAATCACAATGGACCTCCTTGGGGACCATCAGGCTCTTTTTCCTTTGCTTCGGGCACTGACGAAGGATGTGACTTGCGAGTCCTTTTGCCTTGATCTTTTTCTTTTATCTGATTCCTAAGGCCAGGAATCATGGCGTGAAAGCTCCTCTTGTTCAATCTCATGACTAGTCTCAGGATTACTATTGTCAGTATCGACCTCTTTGTTGTAAACCTTGTTGAACCTTTCATCATGTGGTCAAAGATCTCTGAACAAGGCATTGGGGCATCTCATTTCTTATAGGAACCTCTAGAAATCTACTTTCTTTCTCTCTGACCACCCTAGGCATTTCAATTGCGTGTTGAGGGATTTATCCATCAGGAGGTTCTTCTAATACTTTGTAGTCTGGACATAGAATTCCAACCATGGTATTCGTTTGAATGGTATGTGGGCTAAGTTGATGTATACTTTTGGCCTTTCTTGGGTCAGATTCTTCCTTGACTCAAAATACTGCCAACTCTCATGTTTCAAAGTTGGGAGTTCCTTTTTGGATTATAGTCCCATGTGTCATAGATAAGAACCAAGCCTAAGAGCGCTAGTTTGTTTGTAAGCTCACCCTACACCCTCTACTTCACCAGTGCTACCTGAATGTTAGCAATGTTAAGGGGAGTCGAGTAAAGCCCTATCTTATGCCTTCTAGCGCCATAGGCATTGTTGGCAATAATTCCCTAATGGCATGCCTCCAAAGAAAAATACCTATCCATTATAAATTTGGGGAGTCTGAAAGGCTCCTTGATGAAACCATGGACTCTGATAAAAGTGAAATCCTCACCCAAGAAATAATCTATCAGGGTCTATGAAGTCTTCATCCATTACAAGACCTTAGGAGAGAAGCGGCCTGGAGGGTGTGGGAACAAGTCTAGAAGTACTAGCCTCACAAAATAATCTACAAACCAATAATAATCCCATATCCTTGAAAGCACAAGTCCATACCAAAATTGGTTGGTAGAAACCCTTTACATCAAATCTAAATAATGACAAACCTCTCTCCATAAATTCAAAATTTTGATGCAAGATCAAGTGAACCAAGAAAGAAGAATACCTGAATTTACACTCAGTATCATAGGTCCTCAATTGCTCTAGCATCCCTTTGGCTATTGCATCAACAAAATCAAAATACTTCTGACTTTTCTCCTTCTTAAGCATGAAAGCCAAGCCCATCTGAAAAGGATGGACCTCTTCATCATCATCAAGACCGTAAATCCAGGCTAGCATTGAGAAAACAGACTATGTATCATGTTTGAATTTTTTGTGTGCAAGAAGGAAAGAAAATTGATCTCTCTGACCTTTCCTTTGTTTCATCCTCATAAAATTGTACCTTCCTAGTTCTAGTTTCCCAAAATCCTTCCATCTCTTCCTCGTTAAAGCGCTTGACACCCCAAGGTGTAGGGATATACAACATATCCCATTAGGCCATTGCTGTAATTGTAACCATTATCCTATTGCCGAAAATAACCCCTGCCTCCTTGTCGAATCTTTTAGCACATGCGTCTACCAGCTCTGGGCATGGGTGTACAACGGGAAACATGAACTATGGAAAACCACAATTCTAGAGCCGTGATGTGAAACTTTTGGCTGACCCATGTTTAATCATTCTTTGTAATGCCCCTTCCCTCAGGATTTTAGGGTTAGTTGCCAATTTTGGGTCAAAAATGTTGTTTGCAAAATCCTGCACCGCTTCTCTTTTGACATGATCATTCAGTTGCACTAATTTGGTATAATCAAATGGTTGTTCTTCTAGTGCTAGCACATTGGCGAATGAATCCCTCCCAAAAATATTTGTGTAACGTGGCCTTTTGGATGAGGCTCCGGCCTTTCTAGCAGATGTTGATGCTTCCTCCATTGTTGTGTCGAGAAGTTGCAAAAAGTTTCTTCAGTGAAACAACCACTTCCTATTTTTCTATTTAGAAAAATCTTCTTTTGGGTGCAATTAATTCTTTTGCACGTACCTGTAGTTAAGGCTCTTTTGTTACTGTTGGTCCACCAAATGTTGCCACCGAGGTGATACATGTGGATTTGGGATCTGTATCCCTCAAGAATTCCAAATTCACCGCGAGAATGTAATTAGTACATCTTCCTGGTGCCTCTTTCACAAATAAGCCAAACACATTGGAAAGCATGCTTTTAGCTATGAGAAGCGTGCTTAAGCAGTGCAAAGTACTTTGAAAAGACGTTCCTATTTAATTTTTCAAAACTTAACACACTAATCAATGTTTTTTTGTATAAGCAAGCTAGCTGGTGCCAATGATGGCAAAGGACACATGGCAACGATCGACCTACATGAGCATTTATTCCCAATGCCCAAATTTATTTCTCAAGGCCTCTTGCCAGATTTCCTATACGATTTGTCTATTTCCCTCTGACCGCTTTGATATTTTCTCTTTTGTCATCCGGCTAGAAATGGGTTTTCTGTTGGTTGGGTTCACCAGCGCATCTTTTCTATAAATAGCTATGCCACCTTATTACAATATTCATTCAAAAAATAGATTTTTATGTTTAGCAAGCTTTTCATGCTATCTCCCATTCTGCTAGCCTTAGCTTTTACAACCACCATGTCATTTAGTCTAAGTACTCCCATTCGGATCCTTCCATGAAGGCCACAATACTCTTTCGTAGGTGAAATTACCAACAATTGAATTAAGCACATGGCGAAGAAAAATGATCGCCTCATTATCATTGTATTCAAGTGGGTCCTCAGTAAGGATTATGTGAAGGATGAAAACCAGCCGTAGTGCAACTCCAATGTCATCTCCCACTTTGCCCTGGATAATTGCGTTATGTCATGCCATGTTCGGCTCTCTGTACTTGGATGGGCTCAACTAAATTGTACAAGTGGACATCCCTGGTGTCAATATTTTGAATGCCATGGACCTTCGTAGGCATGTCAATTATGGGGAGGATGTGGTCTGGATATATTGACTTTCAAACCATGGACCTCAAGAGACATCACTCGTTGACTCGTCCTACGGCCACTTTCCTTCTGAGGGAGTTTGGCGTGGAGTGCGTTGGTGGGTTTGAATGGAAAAAACACTTTGAATTCCTAGTGTACAACCACGGGAATGAGGAATGAGGTCACTAGTGTGTTGGGCCTGTGTGTGTTGTTTTGACCCCCTTTTCACCCTATCAAAGAAGAAGAAGAAAGAAAAAAGAGAGAAGAAATCGACGAAGAGCCACTTTTGACTGCTTAGTGACGGCTGGAGGCTTATGAATCTCACTATTTTTTGCTCATTGCCTCTCTTTTTAGCCTTTTCATAGTATAGCCTATTTTGGGTTTTCAAAAGAAGCTTTAGCTTCTCTCAGAGCCTCAGGCTTATACTATAATGTAAATTTCTCAATGAATATAATATAGTACCTTTTTTTGTTTCTTCCAACGTTATTCTCATGGCTTTATTCTCAAAATTAAATTATATTTTACAAAAAAATTTACATATGGTACATAACTATGATTTTTTTTTAAAGAACTGGCACATTTTAATGGAACAATTTTAGATAAATATTACCGTTCACCGGTTATCTAAAACATTACCTTTTATATCTTCTGGCTCATATGCATTTTTTTCCTTACAAACACTAATATAGAAGGGTCCCTTCCATAGCCCTTCAAATTTTGTATGTTGTCTGAGTTTTGCAGTGCACTCATCATACTTTAGTACCAGGCTTCCTTCCCTAAAATCTGGGTTGGAGGTATTTTGTTGAACCATCATTTTACTTTTTGTTGGCGACCAATCATGGTTTCATAAGCTTTTTCTTTGTCTTCCTCAAGGTTCACGAGCTACGCCAACCTTATTTCCATTCCGCCACTTTCTTCAATCTCTAGGGCTTTTAACAGTTGCAAGGCAGGGATCTCCATGGAAACAGGTAAAACTACCTCTTTCTTATATACTAATTCATAAGGGGAGGCCTTCAAGATCTGCTTGGGATTAATCTGGTTGGCCCATAGAGTGGTTCACAAGTGCTTGTGTCAATCCCTTTGTCGTTTTGACCCGATTCACTTGACTAACCTAATTAGGTTTTTGTTGGTCAACTCCACTAACCCATTTCCTTATGGGTAGTAATTTAATGAAGTTTTAAGGTAAACCCCATGTTTGAGAGAAAAATCCAACATCCTTGAACCCACAAAATCCCATGCATTGTTGAATATGATGGTTTTTGGAAAACCAAATCTTGTTACCAACTCTTCAAGGAAGTTGACAATCTCGCCTTCGGTAGCATTTTTTAAGGCAATGGCCTCCATCCACCTTGTGAAGTAGTCAGTTTCCATAAGGATCCACTTATGGCTAGCACTAGAAATAGGATTTATCGTCCTGATGAAATCTAAACCCCATTGAGCAAAGGGTTCCTTAGTTACAATTGGGCTCAAGGGCAAGGCAAAATTCTTTCTTTTGCCAACAAAATATTAGCATTGAGTACACTTTTACACCAAATGGTGCACTTCAAAAAACATGTAGGCCAATAATATCTTGCTCACATTATCTTCAAAGCAATAGTCTTGGCAAAGAAATGTCCATCCTCAAGACTGCTATGAAATTCATTAAGAACTCTTTCCACCTATGGCTTATTCAAGCATCGAAGCAGGACACCACATAATTCCTATACATATACCTGATTATAACTTGAGAAACCATCGAGCAATGAAAACATTTTTGATCCGGCCACAGTTTGTAGGATCTGCTCCATTGATGGCAAAGGGTAGTGGTCTTTTAGCGAAGCTTTATTCAAATCTCTAAAATCCACATAGAACCTAATATGATCACTAGTCTTTTTCTGAACGGGTACCAGGTTAGACACCAGGTGGAATGCTTAATTGAATATATGATCCTTGATTCAATTAATTTGGTGAGCTCTTGTACCATCAACACGTCAACCTTCAGATTGACTAGCCTGTGTTTCTGTTAGACATGCTTTGAACCTTTGCCCAAGTCAATAGTATGTTGAATTATGCCTACATCATACCCTCTAAGATCATCATAGGTCCAGGCTACGACCTTGTTGTATCTAAAACATAGATCCTTTAGTCTTTCCTTATCCTTCAGAAAAATGTCCCTTCTGACCATTAACTTTTTGTTGCTTCTGACATCAAGCTCTTCATAATCCCTCACATCTGCAATGAACCTTTCCTTTCTATTTCTTTCGTCCTTGCAATCAAAAATATTTTCAAGAGAGAATAAACCTCGAGGAAGCTTAATGCCTTTTAACTGGATCACTTTCCCTTTAGGAGATTATGTTTCGGGTTGTGAATGGTCAAAAGCTTTTCTTGATTTTTGTAAAAAGGTAGTGATCTGTATATCATCCTCAAATACTTGCAAGTTCTAATAATTTTTGGAAATTGTCGGTCAGACGATGATCTACACTGCATTCTACTTTGTTGTTGAATCAAAAACTGGTTTAAACTATGAATAGATCGAATCCATTTGATCAACAACCTCATTTTGGGAGCGTGGGATGACTTGAATGTTAAAAGGCTCAAAGCTCTCAATTAGATCCCATATCTAATGTCTGTATGACTTCATTCTTATATTCTTTATAGCCACTTGCCCATGAACCTGGCTCACTACTAACTTTGAATCTTTGAATGCTTGCATTCTCTTCACACCAATCCATTATGCAAGAATCAGACCATGAACCAAGGCTTCATATTTCACATCATTGTTTGAGCATGGGAACTAAAAATGAAAAGCCTTGAGGGTCTCTAAACCTTTTGGGGACACTAATCGGAAACCTGCTCTAGAACCTGCATTGCATTTGGCGCCATCAAAATATAATGTCCATAGACGCTTGTCACCTAGATCATTATATTCCTCCTAATCCTTTATTAATTTTGGAAAGACTTGGTCATCGTAGAAGATCAAATAGGTGCCTAGTCCCATTGCATGAAATTTTTCAAATGAGTTGGAGTCGATAAATTGGTTGAGGAGGACCTCCTCTTCAAGGGTCCGATCACTCGTGTCTTTTTCGTCTTCCAGCATCTCTACATAGTACTTTTCCCTTTGTGAGAAGGAGGTATGTGTTGCTTCAAAGCATATGACTGCATTGTTCGCTGTGTTCTAGATGCAAAGATTCATACATGATTTTCATCTTCACCCCATGCTTGGTCCTTAATATCAGGTGAGACCAATCAAGCGCTAAATATCTACCAAGCCTTGTTGTGAAATCTCTTGAAAGACACATTCCAAATACTAGGGGAATGTCTATCACCGCTATTTCTTGTGTGACCATTTGGCTTGGACATGAGAAGAGGTTTAAAGATAGATCTTTAATGCGGTTGACGGTCGGAACCCTCTTCCCATCCAATTACATGATTCCCTTCTCAAGGGGCTCATACTTAAGTTTTAGAGCATCAACCACTTGTTTAGGCATGACCAGTGTACTAGCTCTCGAATCAATCATGTTATTATGCAAAAGATTATCTCCCACAATAAGTGTTAAAAAGAAAGGCGTGGGATTTGGCTTGCTTACCTTTTTCTCTTTTGTATTGCCCACGTTGTTCATGTAAGCTGCGACTTTCAAAGATTTAGGGCCCGATGTAGGATCTTTATCTTTATTTTGATTGCATGATGGATTTGCATTCGTTTGTGGTATTTGTTATTCCTTCTTTAATGCTTCCTGGAGCAACATTTTTTGTTCAAGAATGGATATGACGTCCCACAGAGATACATTAGCAGGCACCTTCTTCAATTGTTCCACCACATTGAGCGTTTTGATTGGCGGGACCTTGGTTTTTAATGGTGGTATGTCTCTCATCTTTGGGAGAAAATGATCTATCATCAATGGACTTAGTATCTTATCCATCTCCTTCTCTAGTAATAGAGGATTTCACGACTGCTGAGTAGGTCAGGAAATGGCCCGTGGAGCCTACTTTTCTTATAGTTGTGATTGACGTAGCTGTGGACGCGACAGAGTTTGTTGTACATATTCTCCCATAAGCCTTCTTTTGGATCTTGTGTTGTAGTTCGATTGTACTTGTGAAGCACTAGTCGTTGGAGCATTGTTTGTGAATACTGCATCCTCTTCCTCCATCCATGAAAATACTGCTTGATCCAGTGAAATATCCAGCTCTTGTTCTAAAAACATTCCTTTATTTTGTGCTCTAAAGCGGACATTTTCCATTTCAAGAGACTGACATTCCTCTATATTTGGGAGCACACCCTTGTTTCTTTGTTCTGTTATCTTTTACTACAGATTTCCCCTCAGACAATTTTGGGGCATGTGACTATCACTACATGGGAAGCACCATACATTCTTATCTTCCGCCAATTTGTTATGTCCCAGGATTAATTCTTTACTTTGGTTGTTCTTGATTGTCTGTAGTGGCATAGTGACTGAAACTATCTGGTTTGCGGACATCGTTTGTTTACCTCCTCCTTTTGAGGGTCCTTGGTACGTGTTATGTTGATAGGATGACCTCCCCCCGTGATAAGTCTGAGTGGCCTGCTTCAAAGGTGTTGCTTGCTGCCATTTGATGAGGACTAACTCATTAGCAATAGACCACATGAGACTCTTCATATCATTGATGTCTAATGCTAGAGAGGAGGAGCCCGATGTGCTTGGTTGCGCAGCGAGGTACACGTACATGGAATGATGTGTAGTTGGTGTCGCCACTTATGGAGTGGAGGTGCTTGGAGTAGCTTATTCCCAAGGACCACTAAAGATTTTTGTGAATACAGACATCAGTGGTCACAGTGGAAGCTTCCTAGTGTCGATCAAACTACTTTTTGCATGCAAAGCCAAATCGTATGCGTCAGGTAAGACATCCCCTCCCATAGAGGTTATCATAACCGCAATGTCTGAATTGAAAGCCTTTAGGTAAAACATGAATGCCATCATGGCTGGAGGTCGAGTAGTTATAGGGATTCTTGGAGGTCGGGCAGTTACAGGGAGTATTGAAGTCGCTCATGGCCTCTTGCAGGGCTCTTTTGATGGTGATTAGTTGATGTAGCAATGAGGAGCGATCTCCCTTTTCTAAGAAGTATTTGAACAACCTCTCTCCAAGCTGATCCCAAGAGCGAATAGAACTAGAAGCCAAAGATCAATACCAATCTTGACTTTTTCCTTTGAACGAAGCAACTAACAACCTGAGAGCAATATTTTCCTCTGCAATGTTATGTACCTTGCATACCTCTACTATATATTGAAGGTGTTCAGAGGGGGTTTTGAAGTATTCTCTAGAAAATTTTGGAATAGCCTTGAGGGCATTAGCGAGTATAGCAAGCCATACGTCTGGGGTGTAGTCAGTTGTAGTGGGCTACCACTATCCCAGGTTATGAAATTTCTAGAAGTAGGGGTAGCTATGTGAGCCATGGAGAATATATTCCTATGAATTGGGTATATTGATATTATGATTTGAAAAGTTCAGCCTCCTGGTGGAGTAGATAAGGCCCTGGATCTTGGGCTTTCACTTCTCGCCTTGTTACTCCTTACAAGTGATACAAAACCTGTAAGTTTTTTTCTGCTAGATACCGAGGCAGGTAATTGGGAGTACTGGAAATGACCCCTTGAGGATGCTCTTGTTTGGATTTTGGGCATGAAATTTATAGCTTCTTTCCTTGGCCTTATTTTAGAAATATTTTTGACTTCTAATCAGGCAAGGTTTTTTGATCTCACCAAGTGTGCCAGAAAAAGAACCGTTGATCATCAAAGCTTGCGCCTCTCCGACAGCCTTATGGAAAATTTAGTGAGTGGGGGACCAATTTGTGCCTCACTGAATACCTCTGGAATTTTTATAGAAATTTGACTCTTCTTTGAGTTGGGAGAAAAGGTAGAAGGAAATGTAAATATAAAACATGAAAATGGCAATGCGCCAGAGCTTTTACAACATTTCAAACTCAATTCTTTTCCTATGAATGATATAATAGACACAAAATGCCACAACCCTTCATTTTTGGGAAGAGAATGAACAACAAAGGCTAAGTATAAGCACAGTGTAGTCTTTCAAATCTCCCCACGGGAAGCACTCATTAAGGTCTGATCAAGCATAAAAGTTCCAAAAGTTAACAGAAACATTCAAAAATTGTAGAAAACCTTTCTCTTTTTACAACATAATATGGAAAAACAACAACCCTTCAAGAAAATGGAGAAGTTCAACAGACATAATCCAAATTTTGAAAGTTATTATTATATCATAGAAGCTTACAACATGAAAATCAACTACTCAAACTATTGAATTAAGCTTAACACAGTGTTTTCATTATGAATGAAAATATAAAGAAGGAACTTGACAAAGGCCATAATATGCACAGTTTCAAAGATTTATTCCAAACATATTGTGCTTAAATATCAAATGAACTTAAAAACAAAGGTCCAATGCCAATTTGATGATAGTTTGAGTTAAAATAATATAAAATTCTAGAGAATAGCAATATTCTACAAATTTTAAACTTCAGAAAATATCTCTAAAAATTAGGGAAAACTAAAAGAACTTTTGGAAAAAACTTTCTTCTTTGTGTTGCCACCTCCTATTTGTAGGTGAAAAAGAGAAAACCGCCACCGACATTCTAGAAGCAAATACTGCCAGATGCTTGCATTTGATAGCTCACGATCTGATTGTAGATCTTGATTAGTTCGCGACAATCCTTGCTCATTAATTCCCAACTGCCTCATTAATGTTCTTTAGATATTTAACAAAGACTGCAATCTAAAAACAATTAGATCCTAGAAAATAGCCTGGCAAAATCTGATCAACCAATCACACAAATTATGACGTCGACTCGAAGGTTCCAACTCGAAAGGAAGAAAGACCTAGTATGCTCTGACAAACTCCATCCAAAGAGATTGCTCCTTAAAAGTGCAACTTGCCCAAAGTGAAGAGACGACGTGTTGAGTGGGCGAGGAATCTTAGATTTATGAAAATAGCCCTAGAGAAAATTCCCGCCAAGCTGACACATGCCTTGACTTTCTCCCGAAAGGAAGATGATAAATAAAATTTTCACAACCACTACGTGTCGCATTATGCGCCTTTTGGAACAAATTTTTGCTTTAAGTGCGGATTCATCTCGAAGCCAAAAAATGTATAAAATTCAAAAATTGAAAGAAGATTAAGGGAAAATTTGCTTTACAGGGGGGAATATATCAGCCACAAGTTTTTGCAATATTATGCTTCAGAGGGCATTGATTTGCAGCATACAATCCTCAGCAGAATGGAGTTGTAGAATGGAAGAATCAGTCCTTGAAAGAGATGGCTAATTGTATGATTCACTCCAAGTTTTTATCACCACCTTTCTGGGTAGAAGCCATTAACTGTGGGTGTTATATCCACAACCGCATTCCCATCAAAGCTGTGAAGGGGGTAACTCCTTTTCAAGCTTGGACTTGTCAGAAACCATCAATTAAGAATTTTTGAGTGTTTGCCTCTAATGCATGGGCTCACATTCCAATAGAGAAACAAAAGGCTATGGATCCGCAGAGCAAGCCTTGCATATTTGTTGGTTATCCAAATGATGTCAAAGGCTACAGGCTCCTTCATCATACCACACATGACTTGTTCATTAAGAGGAGTGTTCACTTTAAGGAGAGTACTTCTAGTCCTTCTCTCAACACTTCTCCTACCACCATCAACTTGGAGTCATTGTATCATGATGATATTTCTTCAAAGGTTCATAATACTTCAGATCATGATGAGGATTCTTCTTCCTCCACTTCAAATGATGATAGTGATCATGAGGATGCACATAGTTCATCTTGAGGATGATGATTCTCCTCTAGATTCTCCTCCTTCTCTAGCTATAGGGCCTCTTTGGGCTCGTCAAACTTTGTAGTTAGTAGATGATTGGGTAGGGGATCCATCAGATCATAGGAGAATAATATAACAATTTTCTAGATGCTCCACATGCCTTCCTTTCTTTAGCTTCTGATCCACAGACTTTTTGGGAAGCTTCTGGTGTCCCCGAGTGGGATGCAACTATGTAGGAAGAGTTTAGTTCCTTGGAAAGGAACAACACTTGGGATCTTGTCCCACTTCTTAAGGGAAGAAAACTTGTTCGATGCAAGTGGGTCTATTGAACAAAATATGCAGCAAATGGGTTGGTTGACAAACATAAGGCTCGCTTGGTTGCTAAAGGATTCTCCCAAGTTCCAAGGATTGACTATACTAAGACTTATGTACCAGTCACCAAAATGAATTCCATCCAACTTGTTCTTTCCATAGCTGCAACACATAGATGGGATGTTCATTAGATGGATGTGAAGAGTGCTTTTCTTCGCGGTGATCTTTAGGAGGAAATATACATGGAGCAGCCATAAGGGTTCATTCAGGATTCTTCACTTGTGTGTCATCTTTGAAAGTCTCTCTATGGCCTCAAATAGGCCCCTCAGGCTTGGTACGCCAAGATGGACTCCTTCCTTCTAACAATGGGGTTCACTCGATGCCATTTTGATCCTAATGTCTACATATTATAGCAGGACGATACTCACACCTTCTTGGTTCTCTACGTTGATGACTTGTTGATCACAGGGAGTCAGTCATCCACCATTCGAGTAGTAAAAAATGCCCTTCATGATCAGTTTTTGATGTCAAACTTGGGATTGTTGCACTACTTCTTAGGGATTGAGATTACTTAGTCTTCCTCAAGTATCACTCTTTCATAGTCTAAGTATGCACTTGACATGCTCTAGAGGTTTCACATGGTTGATTGTAAGCTTGCACCGACTCCATTTTTGTCAAGGGTCAAACTTGAGGCTAAGTGTTCTTCACCCTTGGTTGATGGCACTTTGTATCAACAACTTGTTGGTAGTCTCATCTATTTGACTCATACGAGGCCCGACATTTCATATGCAATAGGCATGGTCTCTTGATTCATGCAAGAGCCACATGAGCTACATTGGAAAGAATCTAAGTGGATTCTTCACTACATCAAGGGTACTCACAATTATGGGATTCATTATGTAGTGGGTGTGGATTTTGACTTGGTGGGACACACAAATTCAAATTGGGCAGGTGATTCTCAGGATCGCAAGTCTACTTTAGGATATTGCTTCTCCCTTGGTTCTGGTCCAATTTGTTGGTCGAGTAAGAAGCAGTCTGCTATTTCCCTTTCATCTACAAAGGCTGAGTATCAAGGAGCAATTAATGCTGCTACTAAAGCCATCTAGCTTCAAAACATTCTCACTGAGTTTGGCATTCCCTTCTAGAAGCCCACAGTCATTCATTGTGACATCCAGAGTGCAATTCAGATCTGTCACAATTTGATCCATCATCAGCGGATCAAGCACATTGAGATCCACATGCAATACATTCAAGAGTTGATTCATAGTGAGATCACTGATCTCAAGTACTGTCCAACATTAGATTAGACTGCAGACATCTTCACCAAACCCTTCACTGAGAGAAAGTTCCTTCATTTGTGGGCTTTTCTTGGGGTACAGTTGGTGTCATCCATGGGGGGCTACTTAGTCCTTCATTTCTTTTTTTTCATCTTTTTTGGGGAGGAGTTTTGTCCCATTGGGTTTTCTCCTTTTCTTTGGTTGTGAGAGATTTTTCTGGATTGCATTTGTACATGGGTACCTAACATGGCCTAGTTACCAGGACCCATCATCTTTTACATCCTCCCAAGTTGTGCTTAAGGGGGGGTGTTAGTGTAGGTTTTTATTTGCCTAGTGGGTTAATTTATTTTCCCTTAGTCTTAGGTTTTTCCTACACTTAATTAAGCTTGCTTAGGATAATAAAGCAAGTTTATTATTTAATAACTAGGAGATAAGTGATGAGGTGTCCCCTTCCTTAAATGGTGGAACCACTTTCCACTTTTGGTGGGCATCTCCACTTTTGGTGGTCCATCTCCACTTTTTATGGTTTATTCCTATT
This sequence comes from Sequoia sempervirens, assembly GCA_007258455.2. Lineage (NCBI taxonomy): Eukaryota > Viridiplantae > Streptophyta > Pinopsida > Cupressales > Cupressaceae > Sequoia > Sequoia sempervirens. The sequence goes on from VDFB02281492.1 coordinate 1,034,455,156, forward strand.
GGTTGGATTTTCCACCTACCTCCTCTCCTATGTTCTATATAAACTCACTATCTAGCTTGTATTTTCATCCTTTCATGCATATTTGCATTGTATCTTTTCAGCTTGGAAGCTCTTAATACAATTTTGTCATATTGACATTGCATAATCTCTCGGAGTTCTGGTGTGCATTCTTTATGCTTTTCCAGTTTATGTAGCTTTGATTTTCTCTTGTAAAGTTCTTGGGTTATTCAATCTATTTCAGATTTCTAACAATATGGAATAATCATAAACTTGGATTTATAAATGATAGTTGTGGGAGCGATTAGTTTAAAATTAATTGTTAAAGCTAGAAATTAAATGTGATCTAGATTGGTGTACTTAACTCTATGCTAGAAGGAGGCTGAGATAAGATGTGGCATTGACTCTAATCATTCAATACTACTAAATGAATAACTATAGTATATTCTTGACACTAGATTTTATGTGTATCTAGATCTTTGTGTGTATCTAGGTCAAGTTTTATGGGTCTAATATAAATCCATATGTGTAGAATTAATTTGTGGGTCATGAAATTTAACTTATAATTTGTGTACCTCTATTCTTTGGTTCAATGCTTTTATTGTCTACTCTAATTGAAGATTTGTGTTATTAAAAATTCCTTTATAGGGATGTCAAATCACAAGGCTACATGTTCTCCTATGCCAACCTCTAAGAATGACCAAAACTATGACCTTGCAATTAATTAAGGACAACTATATTTAAACATGTAGATGCTCATATGACGAGCATGCAAATTCTAATTCATTTTAGTGCACCAATAGAATTGTTCCTAGCATGCTCCTTCCTTAAATATGAATGGTTTTTTGTTTGATGTTCAATGATAAATAAATGTGATCGAATTCCTATAAAGTTAGAAATACGACAATAAATTATGAAAATGCATATTTAGTAGGATTTAGGTGATAAAAATATAGCAATCGTCAACCAAAATTTTAATAATTTTGAAAAATCAAAGGTCAAGCACCCATAGGATTGACTCAAGATAAAATGATTTTAAAATGAAGGTGGATAATAGGTGTATAAGGAGAAGAAATAGGTATAAAAATGAGTGAGTAATAACATGGAGGAGTGAGCCCAACTTTGCACAAGAATGCATCATTTGTCAATATATAACTGCATTAAATCATTATCTCAAAATAGACAAAACTAAACGAGAATTAGAATGAATATGCAAATTTCACCCTTACAATAAGATAATTAAATTATTATTTTTAAAGCAAGTTATTAGTGATTCCTTTAACTATATTGTAATTATATGAAGGAAGTAGAGTTATAAATATTTAAAAATAATAAAAGATACATCTAAGTTGCAAAAAGGTGATCACATAGAGTTAGTTGAATTTTGATTGCATTAGAAAAACACATGGAAATATGTATGAAAGTTTATAAGCCTTCATGTTTACCCTAGATAAAGGGTTGGTTATGTGTTTCTTCCTTGCCATAACAAAGTTAAATTTATTTTTATTTATCGATTGTGTTCGTAAACCAACTTTATGTATAATTATTATCCAAAGATGGCTTAAGAAACTATTTATGCTATTTGTCACATATCAAATAGTTTTTTAAGTTAAACAAACCCTTAGAAAAAAATAATTTTGCAACAATTTCAAAATTTCAAAATTTATATTTTATTAGGTTTGGAAGTAATTTTATATCTTTATCAACACAAAACTGAAAATTAATATCGTAAAATAGATTACAAAAATATTGTTTTTTACCTTGAATTTGAATTGAAAAAATTAGATATAATAAAACAAACCATTCTTTCCACCCTATCATAATTAATCTACTTTTCTAATTTTTGTACGTCTTATGTAACTTTCCAATCTAAATTTATATTTTGGGATCTATGAACCAATTTATAAAATTTGCCACAAACATAACATATTTACAAATGTAAAAATTTCTTAAATCTTAATCATTTTTTTAGTACCATGTACAATTGTGCATTCCCCAATGACAAAGATGTACCCTTCTCATATTCCTCAATCACTAGTCTTGAATTTAATCCTATCCTTGGACCACAACTCTTATTAATGTTGAATTTTTAAGATTTGATGATGTGATCAAACTTTTTATGATGTTATAGTACTTTTATCAATTTATCTCTCCATACTTTCTAGATCTATAATCCCAATTCTTTAACTTTTATTATCTCTATTTTTCTTTGAATTAAAGATGTATTATTTTGTAAGCATTGTTTTAATTATATCTTACCAAAGAGAAAAGTGTTGAATCTCTTCTTTCACAGACAAGCAACCTTTCATCTCTCTAGATGCACTTGGTAAACTTATCCTATATCATTTCTGATCATATAATCTTAAATAATTACCATAATTTAATTTCTACTTCATGTATACAATTTATATTAAAATATATCCACTTTTTACTATATATCTTAGGTCCCTGTTTTTAATTAATTTTTTATACCCCTCATAAATTCAATTCAATGCTTCATTTCCACCACTATCATACCCAACTCTAAGTAAAAAATAATGAGTGAATTTTTATAAGAGATTACAAAAATAAAATACATTAATAGATTTTTGTACTATAATAATTTAACATCAATCCCTATAATAAAATATAATTATAAAATTAAGGGGGTTTATTTGATGTGGATATGTTATCATTTTTTTCTTCCTTCACAAGTTTGGATTGATAAAATAAATTAATACTTGTGCATATGATACATTGTACAAGAAACTAGAAATATAAGTATTCATCCATCTCATATCTACCTAAAACAGTTAAATTTTTTCTCTAATGTTATTGTGTTGTGCAAGCCTTTAAATAAGGTATTTATTGATCTCTAAAACTGACCAAAAATAAATATTTTTCTTATCATTGCCAAGTGAGAAACAAATTTAATATTTGAGACCCTCTTGGTGAATTCCCACAAGGAAAGTCATTTCCTATTTACTTTATTTATTGTTCTACAAAGTGTACATAGGTCAATCCATCTTTTTAAATCAAATACATATCTTCTCCGTGATGTAAAAACACCTCCATCATTTCAACCAGTTAGGACTAAATTAAATGTGTGTGTAAATTTTACATAAAATAATAAAGCTAATTTATATTTGTGGCCTCATGAAATCCAAAAGTAAAGAGATACACAATTAAATTTAAATTTTTAACCTTCCTATATGTTGGACATAACACCTGGCCCCATCCAAGCTCTTACATCTAGTATCTGAAATATATATATATATATATATATAATTACCCTCTCTATCCCTAGTACCTAGTGATATATTTATCCATTTTTTCTCCTAATTAAATTCTCTATTATGAACTCATATGATATGATATTGCCTATCTAGTGGCACCTCCAAGTTCATCTCCCTCATTGCAACATCCCAACAACTTTTTAAGATTTTGATGTTGAAAATTTAGTCATGAACTAAACATGTATTATAGTGGGAGCATCTATTGTGCACTATAGTAGATTAGTAGATAAGAAAGTGTGAAAGCATGTAGTAGATGTTGAGCACTTGCAACATACAAAATCTTGCTCATTATAGCTCTTAGAATCACATTAGAGATGATATGAATTGTTTATACTAATCAATTATAGTTTTTTGAAATACATTCTAATTCCTAAAAACATTTGAACATTTTTTAATAGGGACAAAGACACAACTATTTAAGATTATGTAGTTGAGATAGCCACTTGAAAATGTGCTACTTAAGTTGTTTTAAATGAAACTATATAGGCCAATAGTACACCTTTATAACCATGTTTCTTAATTTCCAATTAAAATACATAATAATTCTACTTTCCTAAAGAGTAGTGATATGACAATAGCAACAACCTTGATTAGATTAAATTTACAATCTTTCCAACTTAGCTATCTTGGATAAATTTGGCAAGGCTACAACTAAATTATTATTACATGAACCATGTACAAATGTTGCATAAGCATGGATTAATGGAAGTGTACTATGTTTTTTTGATAAGTCTTAATCTCTATCTTGAATTATGTCAAGAATTACTGTAAAGTTTAATTACATTTATGATTGGTTTAAGACAAGCATTTCAAGTGTGGTATTGGTAGAAAATCTATATCTTGATAACCAACACATCATTAAAAACTATTTATTCTTTTATGAACAAAATTGAGATAAACACATACAATATATACTTTTTTCTAAATATAGTTAAAGCCTTTAAGATCACAATTTTACCTCTTTAGTGATAGTCAATGGTGATTTAACTACTATCATCATAAAAGTTAGAGAAAAAATATCGGTAAATAAATTCTCTACATAAATTTGAAACTATTTAAAAAAAATCCCAATCATTGCATGAAGAAAATAAATTTAAAAAATACATGAATTTAAGATTTTCTAATGATAATGCTAAAGGAACTTGTTAGCAGCTTCCCTTAAGCTAGTAAATTAATATCCATGTGTATTTGGACAATGTGTTTTTTTATGGTTTCACTTGTAAAAATAAGACAGACAGGAGGAATTAGAAGAGCTCTTGGGAAGAGGCTCCATGTTAATGTCTTCCTACTAGAACCCACTACTATATAGCCTAGAAATAGGGGATTGTATCCCCATCTACTCTTTAATAGATCACTAAATATTCTATTTATTATCCTTTACTTTATATTTTGATATGTAGTCTTTGATGTCATAAATTATAAATAATCATGAGTATAATCACTCCCCCACAAGAAATCCACAAGTATATAAATTAAGAGGCTTTCAACTCTAAACTCGATTTCTCACATACATGAAATATAATATGCAGTCCAACTTTCTCATTGTATTTTAAAGATATTCAATGAGACTAAAATCCAAATAACATATAGATAGGCCTTCAAGATAAAGATATCAAATGGGCACTTCATATTGCAAAAAAATAAGCCATCTTTGGGTAATTCCACTTAAAGCAACTATTAAATTGAAGATCATGCCCATCCAACAAATATAAGTCAAGATAATGGGTAATGGCAAAGAATTGGAGCAAGATGCACATGATAAAAACAAATACATAACTCCAAGAATTCCATCAAGAAACACTCATTTCAAACAATAAAGATAAAAATCACTTTAGTAGATTGATATCTAACATTGGGCAACAAGGTTGCAATAAAAAAATATGGATTGCAAATGAATTTAACTTCCATTTAAATAAATTAGTAGATTCAACTATAGCTAAACACAAAAATACATATACCATGCTTTGCTTGTGTTTGACAACTCTATATCTTGACTCACATTTGACTACTCTATATCTCGACTTGCGTTTGACTACTCTATATCTTTAGTAAACCAACATCATTGGACTCTTCTAACAAATCATCCAACAATGTCACAAATATATACTCTTTAAGCATGCTAGGTAACACTTACAAATGCACAAGACCACATAATAGTTAGGCTTTGCTCATGTTTGACTACTTAGTGTCTTTGCTCGTGATTATTGATTTTGTATTTTGTATCTTCACTACAATGATATACTTGAATACTTCTAACAAATCACCCAACAATACTGTTATATAGATTTTGTGAAAATATTATACAACAATTGTAAATATGTAAGATTGCAACATTATGGGGCAACTTATAAAATGTGTAGCAACCAAATATGTAACAAAAGCTATAACATAAGCTAAATAACTCACAAATAAGAATCTTCTCATTTATATAGTGAATAAAACATAAAAAAAATTTGTGCCATCATTTCATTATTCAAGTATATTCAACTTTTAATGACACAATCAAATATAATCATCTAAATAAAACATAATTGTATTGCTATTAGAACCATAACTTTTGTTATGAAAATTTTAAAAAGTGACATTTATATTTCATGATTATAGACAATATAATGCTATCAAACACATAATTACTTCTTCCTATTATTAGACACATAAACATATGATGATGTTATTATAAAACTAATTATATTGAAAGGATATACTACAAATTTGATAATAAGAAAAATATATATAAGATTTGAAAAAATTATAAATTAAATTGATTAAATAAATCACACCAAATAATGCCACGTATATAATTGATTAATATTAAAATAAATATCAAGAATTACTACGAAAAATCATCCAATAAAATACACAGGAGGAAAGCTAAACACACCTTTTTTTTTCTTTTTAATTTTAAAAGAAGGTTAAGCGCTCAAAAGGAAAGAAGAGTCCTGGGGGACCATATCATCAAAGCAACAAGTATCTGCTTGTTTGGAGGTGAAAAAAAGAAGAAGATAAAAATATTGTTAACTGACATAATTCCATGTGAAAATGTACAAATTTCCACCATACATACCACCTTCCCCATGCCACCCTAGCATTGGATGAGGCATGCAACTTGCAGAAATGGTTCAGCAGGTGCCTTCAAAATAGATTTCTATTGTCTCTACTTTCTTGCACATTTGTACTGGAAAGAAAAGATCAAATTTTCTATAAATATTCACAAAGTACACAAATGATGGTGTTTTAAAACGTTCTGTATTCCGTTAAGGCTTTTCCGATCGGCTCTTTCCGGCGGTAGAAACCTTCTCCTCGAGAATGCCCTGTTCTTTTAGTTTTTTCTTTAGCTCATTAACAACAACAAAGAACCTTTTTAACTACTGCTACAACAGCAAACATTTAACACTAGTTGTGTATATATATGAGTGGGAATTTCGGTTCAGGCCCAATCAAGAGCCACCGACATTTGTTTTAGTGTATTTAGAGAGAGCTGAAAATTACTGTTGTTGGGGTGGTTTTTTTTTTTTTTTTCCGCTGTTTTGTCTATTGGGTCTTTGAATTCTTTTTGTGGGTGTATATTGTTATGCCATAACATCCTACCATGGTAACTACTGCTGAAAGGAGTCGAATATGGGAGGAAGATGACTCCAGTCCATTCTCAAGAACATTATCATCGTCGTCGTCGTCTTCTTCTTCTTCTTCTTTATCTTCTGAGCTGGGAAATGGAGGCCCATTGACGAATTCTGAGTTGGCTAATGCAGATAATTCAAGCTTTACAAGGTCGTCTCGTGGCCCTGTCAGTACGTCTAGAGTGGAGAGGCTTTTGAGAGAGAGGCAGCTCAGAAAAAGTGAAGGGAATAGCAATTCAAGGGATTCAAATGCGGCTGAAGGAGAAGCGGAAGAACATATTGGTGGAGACGGGGACTGCGGGCCTAAAAAGTATGGAGTGGGGAGTCCTGTTAATGAACTAGCTCGGATAGCTACTTATTGTGCCGGAGGGAAAGTTGAGGAGGGGAGGCCTTCCAGGCAGAGGTTGCTGGTAGTTGCTAATAGACTGCCGGTCTCTGCTACCAGGAAGGGAGAGGATTTGTGGTCGTTGGAGATTAGTGCTGGAGGCCTTGTCAGTGCTCTTCTTGGTAAATTCTTGCTTTTAAGTCCTGTTTTGATCTCTTTTTCGTTTACTGGATTGATCTAGTTAATGTGTTTCGACGCTGCCTTTCTTTTTCCTTAATCTGGTATTCAATCCCCATTTGGTAAATTCTTTCTTTAATGCCCGCTTTCCTCTCCTTGTGGATTTTTGGATGAATCTAGTTGATTCTTTTCTATGTTGGAGTTGCTTCTTTTACTCCGAGTGTCTGTTATTCAATCCCCATTTGAAAATTTCTTGGTATCTCTTTTTGTGTTTTTGAACGGATCTGGTTAATGTTTTTTCTATGTTTTAGCCGTTTCTTTAGAGCTCATATTGGCTGTAATTCAATACCCGTTTGTCGACTTTGATCTTTTATGAAATTGTCCTTTTAAGAATTGTTTTGATCTCTTCTTGGGTTTTGAATGACATTTGTTTATGCTTTTTCTATGTTGGAGGCGCTCATTTTGCTCCTGGTGATTGATATTCAATCCCCATTTGGCAATGTAATTTTGACTCAATTCATTTTAGACCTTGTTTTAGTCTTATTGGGTAATTGGATGGATTTTGTTTTTTTATTAAAATGTTAAAGAGATTCAGATTGCTCCCTGTGGATGTTACGCGGCCTCCATTGGCCTTCTTTACGTTAGAGTAATTTCAATGTCAAATTGGATTTGTTTTGAGTCTTGTTTAATCTCTTTTAGGCTCGTGAGTAGATTTAATTTTTTAATCTTTTTTAGAGCTTTTGGTGGCTGTTGTTCAGTCCCAAGTTGTCCGCTGTGATCACTTGTGGACATTCAAATAATATAGATTTGTTATATAGCTTGTTTTTATCTCTTCTTGGGTTCTTTGATATATTTTGTTCATAATTTCTCATGTTGAGCTTTTCGTTTTGCTCTTAGTGGATGCTATTTAATTACCATGTTCCTTGTTTGATCATTGTTCGGCTATAAAATATCAATGCAAAATTTCAAGTCTATTTTAATCGCTAATTGGTTTTTGGATAGATCTGGTTCATGTTGGAGCTGTTTTCTAAGTGGCTGTTATTCAATAACCTTTTGCCCTTGGTGGATGTTCTTTAGTCCCCATTTTCCTACTTTGATCATCTGTGGACATTTATATAATAATCACTTGCTTTGATCTTTGATTAGGTTCTTGAAGAAATCTTGTTTATGTGTCTTATATGTTTGCCGAGCACATTTTTCTTTCGATGCAAGTATCCATCCAATTCCTTTTGCATAATTTGCTTATGGACATTGATGCAGTTGTTCTGTTTTTAGTTTGAATTTGTTTTAGGCCTTGTTTTGATCCTTTTTGGGTTATTAAATAAATCTAGTTCATGTTTTATCAGTATGGATGTGCTCATTTTGAATTGGGTGTTATGCAAACCCCAATTTTCCTAGGTTGGTTCAATTGTTGTTATTAATATAATTTCAAATTGTTTAAAGTTTTGTTTTGATTGCTATCTAGGTTCTTGGGTTGGCTTGGTTCATGTTTTTTTTTTTTTTTTTAATGTTGGAGCTACCATTTTATAGCTGTTAGTTTTTCAATTTCCGTTCACATGTTTTGATCATTTCTAGGTGCTAATGTAGATCTTCTTAGGTTCTTGGATAGATCACGTTGATATTTTTGACGTGGGAGCTGCCTCTTTTCTTCCTAGTTGCTGTTAATTTAATTCACATTTGCCTTCTTTGGTCATTTGTAGACAATATAATTTTCAATTTCAATTTGTTCTAAGCCCTATTGAGATCTTGTGTTGGTTCTTTAAAGGATCTTATTCATGTTTTTCTATGTTGGAGCTCTCATTTTGCTTTTTGTGGCAGTTTTTGATTCCCTTTTGTCATTTTTAGACAACATAATTTTAATTTCTGTTAAGTCTGTTATGATCCCTTTTGGGTTCTTTAATGGATTTTGTTGATTTTTTTATTTGATGTTGGAGCTGTTCATTTTGCTTGTTCCGGTTTCCTTACTTTGGTCATTTGGGCATTCACATAATTTCAACTCCAGTTTTATTAAAGTTTTCTTTCAATCTTGTTTTGGGTTCTTCCATAGCTCTAGTTCACGCTTTTTTAATGTGGAACTGTGCTATTTTGCTCTTGATGGTTGTTGTACAAATTGCACTTGCATATAATTTCAGTTTTAAATTCAATCTGTTTTAAGCCTTGTTTTGATCTCTTTTTGGGCTCTTGGACAAATCTTGTTTATGTTTGTTTGATGTGGAAGCTGCTCTGGTTGATGTTATCTAGTTCCCATTTGTCTTGTATAATGGCCTGTTCAATTTGAATAAATTTTTATTCCTTGTTTTGATCTTTTTCTCGGTTCATGAAGATCTAATCCATGTTGCAACTGATCGTTTTGCTGTTGGTGACTGCATTCAGTTCCCATTTATCTACTTCATCATTTGTGGATGTTATATAATTATTTTCTTAATTTGCATTTTTTGTAAGCCATTTTATGTCTTTTTGGGTCCTTGGACGAAACCTGGTGATCTTTTTTGATCTGGGTGGTGCCCCTATTGCTGTTGTTATTTAGTGCCTATTTTGATATGATTCCAATTTCAATTTTAGTTTCTCCACTTGATGTTGGTATTTTGGCTTGGGTTACTTTCTCTTATGTTTTTTGTTCAAAAGTATCTTCACAAGCAACTAATTAAAGCAGTCTAACAACAGTAAAAGACTCTAATTTTATCAAGTTTATTGGCAAAAGTGGAGTCTTTGGTTTGCTTGGATTTCTTACGAAATGTTTTGTTCTAATTTTCCAGGTTTGAGGCAGTTCGAGGCCAAGTGGATTGGATGGGCTGGTGTGAATGTACCGGACAAGGTTGGGCAGGTTGCACTCACAAAGGCTCTAGCTGAAAAGGTTAGTTAAAAGTTGCATGTTTTGAAACTTACGTGCTTGGGATAGATTCCCATTAGTTTGGTCTAATTTTCTGTTGGTCTCTAAATACAGAATCTGTATTGTTGCAATGCATATTGAAACTTATGGGTTTGGGATAGCTTCCCATTAGTTTGATCTAATTTTCTGTTGGTCTTTTAAGACAGAATCTGCATAATTGTATGCCAGATGCTTCTGTTATGTATTATTGCAATCTCAGTGATTCCATATACTAAAAAGAAAAACAATTTGGTGTAGTATTAATGAGGTTTTGGTGCCTCCACTTATAAAGAGTGCCCCTACGACTGCTTGCACAAACCTGACATAATAATTCTACAATCAAGTTTAAGACCTAGGTCTGTTGGGTGGTTTCTGAATACTTTGTTTTGGATAAAGCATCAGATATGCATAGTTTGAAGATCTGCTAAGATATAATTTATGCAATTGTATGTTGAATAAATTGTTTTTGAAATAAATGTTAAAATAGTATATTATTGAGAAGAGAGATTTGAGCCCATAAGTATATCAAGAGTTATGTAATAACTAACTAAATATTAGACATAAGTTATTGATATTTGATATAGGCTTTTACTGTTTATAATGTAGTAATGACCTGTATACTAATTAGGTTTAATTAACTTACACAATGTAAGCTACAACCAATGTAACTTCCTCCCTCGATAATAAATAAGTGTTCAAATGCATATTAATGTGTGCTTCATGGAGTATTCTCTTTCTAATTCTTTATGCATTCATTCATTTGCATCCAACATTTGGTATTAGAGCTAATCACATGCTTGGTCTGCGAAAAAGATGAAGGTTATATGCAAATTTAGAGTAATTTGCCTGAAATTTGATTGAAATCTGCTTGCGAAAGAAGAATCTCGGGGGCAAAAATGAAGAGAAAACTCAGGAAGACATGATTGATACTAAAATAAAGAGAGGAAAATCTCTTTATGGGAATCAACTTCATAAACCTAAGAACCAAACCCTAAAATAACTAAATGTACCATAAGTTATATTATTACTCTTCTGAAATGACTAAATGTACCATAAGTTATATTATTACATAAGAAAACCATTATAAACTTCTTCAATGGTTTAATGAATACCTAATTCATGCAAGACTAGAATGTCGCTGACACATTAGACGACCCAAATGGCATGACTAGGAATGCTCGCAGTGACATTTGAAGGCTATCTTATGCACATCCTCATCTAATGATACCTTGATTGTAGATCAATCTTGGCGAAGGACAATGCACCATGAATCTCATCTATCAAGTAGACTATTGCATTATCAATTGGGCAATAGAGCTGGACTATATTCCTAAATCACCTAGGGACGAACATTTTGAATCACCTAACTAATGACAAAACACAGCGTCACATTACAAAAAAGGGAAATATAATACAAATAATCAAGAAAACCTAAGCACTCTATTATGAGTGGGAGCAAAGGAAAATGGTGTGTTAGTGTTTTAATTTTCCCTTTTCAAAATTGTAAGGTAGGGGGATCGACCACGTGCAAGACCCCAGGTCACGGAGGGCCAAGAGTGGAAGGCTGCCCTATATTACCTTAGCTAAACGGGATGTTAGGAAATGCGGGACAAGAATAATGAGGACCGCAAGGCCCTTCGGGTATTCTGTAGACCTGAAACACAAAAAGGGGCTAGGCGAGCCAGTTTTCAGGCTCAACACTACGCCTCAGGAAGTTCTTTGCTCGAGGACAAAAGGGCGGTCCTGAGACGATAGCGCGGTGTGTTGGCATCTCTCAAGTGCGCTGGCGTTTGTATGACCAGAGGACTAAGGAGAGGTTGAACGCTAGAAAACTAACGAACGGCCTAGCTAACTACTTTCAAAGGGCCAAAACAACATTATGAAGTAAACAAAGTATGCTCTAGTATGATAAAGTAGAAAAACAAGAGTGTAAGAACACTTCTTCCTCTACTCGAAAGCCCAATTGTCGGTATTGTTTTTGTTTTGTTTGTTTTGCAATTTTTTTTTGTGTTTTTGAGGGTTTTATGCTTTTTTGGTTTTTTTGCAAATAACAATGCTAAAACTGGAAATTAAATGAAAGGAAATGCAATAAACTAAAGAAAGAGCCACACTGCAATTGCTTTATTTTATTGATCAATAACAGAGAGGTTCAAATTACAAGCATACCCGAAAAATGGAGAATAATGATTGCTGCTCTGAAATGGCTGCTAAAAAGCAACTCAATAAGAATTTCGATTCTCCTCATCTAAGACGTTTTTTCTCCTCAAAATTATTATGGTTGGGTTCTACCATGCTGGGCGCCCCTTCATGAATTTATCTGGATTTTTTGGATGCCTTCAAACCCCAAATCACCCCTCTCATAGAATCGCCCCTCTTGCTGCAATAAATGGCTGCAAAGCAGGCCGTACCTTTCTTGAACCTTGTGCTAGCAATTAAGACTCAAACTGTAATGCTTCTCCACAATACTCTGAATCTCATGAATATGATATTACACTCAAAACCCTCTGAAAGTTCTCACCATTTTTCACAAATAGAACCTCTGTATGAAGTCCTCATGTATGCCAAATTCAATGGATATTTCACCACCTCAAATGGCTGCAACACTGAAGAATGAATCGTTCTCCAATGGCTCGTGGAATGAAACCCTTGGCTCCCTTCTCACAGTAATTTTCATCAACTCAGAAAATACTCCAGAATGAGAAAATCGACTTCTTGAGGGCAATTTATAAGCATCTCATGAAGAGGTGCAATTTCTCCCAAAAAGCACCATTTAAAACATATTAAATAAAATAACATGGCTCCCTTCATGAGTTTAGCTGGATTTTTTGGATGCCTTCAAACCCCAAATCACCCCTCTCATAGAATCGCCCCTCTTGCTGCAATAAATGGCTGCAAAGCAGGCCGTACCTTTCTTGAACCTTGTGCTAGCAATTAAGACTCAAACTGTAATGCTTCTCCACAATACTCTGAATCTCATGAATATGATATTACACTCAAAACCCTTTGTAAGTTCTCACCATTTTTCACAAATAGAACCTCTGTATGAAGTCCTCCTGTATGCCAAATTCAATGGATATTTCACCACCTCAAATGGCTGCAACACTGAAGAATGAATCGTTATCCAATGGCTCGTGGAATGAAACCCTTGGCTCCCTTCTCACAGTAATTTTCATCAACTCAGAAAATACTCCAGAATGAGAAAATCGACTTCTTGAGGGCAATTTATAAGCATCTCATGAAGAGGTGCAATTTCTCCCAAAAAGCACCATTTAAAACATATTAAATAAAATAACATTGCACTTGGGAAATATTTTAATATTTCCTTGAAGTTGGCGCCCTCAATTAATTAAATAATATGGCCCCCTTCTAATGATGAATTGACCCTCATGATATAAAGTTAAGTTATAACTTTATAATGTCACCTTTTTATAATTAAATATTATTTGAGCCATTTAAACTTTAATATCTCCTTCAATATTTAAAAATTTATCAAACCATCTGAAATTGGGGCCAACTCTGTAGATATCCATACGACCAAGTGCCTTACTAAAAATAGTAAGGGCCCCTCTCGACCAACCTCTGACTTACTATAGTAAGTGTAGCAAACAAAGCCCTGTGAGCATCAAACGAAAGCCAAGACTGGAAACCACTGAACTTAGAAGAAGATACAAGCCTTAGGAGAGCCTCTATCCATACTTATTAGCCTATGAGGATCAAAATGATAGGCTAATCTCACCGACAATTGATGTCTAATTTGGAGGGGACATTACAGTCCGCACTCCGCCCTCCTTGAAATTGCTTGTCCCTAAGCAATCTCAACTCTGGGTGCTGCAAGATCTCCTCACCCTCCCAGGTGGCATCCTCTACCGGCAAATCCTTCCATTTGATTAAGTATTCCTTGATGGTCTGTCTCTGCAACTATCTCTCTCTGAAATCCAGGATAGCCTCAGGTACTAGAATTAGTTTCCCCTCATCATCCAGGGGTGGCAACATTGCAGATGGAATCAAATGATGCCTCAACGCCTTTTTGAGGCGTGATACATGGAAAACATTGTGTACCCTGCTATCTGCTGGTAGGTGGAGCTCATATGCTACCTTGCCAACTCGCCTGATAACTTGGAATGGCCCATAGTAGCGTGGTTTAAGTTTTTCAGCACCACTCTTCTTGAGTGTAGACTGGCGGTATGGTTGCAACATCAGATATACCATGTCCCCAACCTTGAAAGATTTCTCAGTCCTCCTCTAATCTGCATATTGTTTCTGCTAATTCTGTGCCTTAGGAATATTCTCCTTGAGAGCCCTCATAATGTCCTGGCTCTCCTGCAACAAGTCACCAGCACTAGGCACTCTACTGTCGCTCAGTAGTAAATCGAGGAAACTCGGGGCCTCGTATCCATATAACGCCAAAAATGGTGTCATCTGTATTGACATGCGATAAGTGGAGTTATAGCAATACTTGCATAGGTGAATCCACTTCACCCAAGCCTTTTGCTGCCCAACTATGTAATTCCTGAGGTAACCTTCCACCCATTTATTAACTATCTCTGTCTGGCCATCGGTCTGTGGGTGGTAGCTGGTACTAGGAGTTAGCTTGGTCCCACAAAGTCTGAATACCTCCTGCCAAAAGTGACTCAAGAACCGGCTGTCCCTGTTGCTAACTATGCTCTGAGGTAACCCATGTAGCTTGAATACCTCTCGGGAAAACAACTCTGCCACCTGTGTAGCTGTGTATGTAGCTGCAATTGGAAAGAAATGGGCATATTTTGTTAACCGATCTACAACCACATATATACAATCTCTCCCCTAGGCTTTAGGCAAGCCCATAATGAAGTCCATGGACAGGCATTCCCACTTCCTATTAGGAATCGAAAGTGGTTGTCGTAGGCCTGCTGGGTAGGTGTGCTCCTGTTTGTTTTGCTGACAAACGAGACACTCTCTAACATACCGGAGAACATTTGCCTCAAGACCTTTCCAAGTAAACCTCTCCCTGATTTGCCTGTAAGTCTTGAAATACCCCGACTGTCCTGTAGTGGGCACATCATGGAAAGTCCGCATTATAATGCTCTTCATCTTCGACCCTGGAGTCAAGTAGATACCGCCCTTGTAAATGATGAGCTCATTTACAATTGTATAACTGCATATAACCGTGCAATGGACATTGAGAGCAAAAACAAGACATCTTCGTGAGGGAAAAAGAAAGATGATGACGAAAGTACGGGGGAGAGCGAAGACGAGTCAAAAACTGTACAAGCTCTCCATCGAGATATTTGAGAATGATAAAGAACTGAAAGCCGACAAAGAAGGGTCGAAGGAGGCAAATGAATTGTGGTGTACCGAATGCAAAACAAGTCACACAAAGGCGAACTGTCCGAAGAAAATGTTTTGTGACATTTGCCAAGTTATGGGACACTCCGTCAAGGAGTGCTCGTACAACCTAAAAACACGGAGTTTGCAAGTGTTCTTCGCACAAGGGGAACAGTCAACCCCTTCGACCACATCGTCGAAACCCCAAAACAACGCATCCCCTGGAGGCTACCACAACTTCTCAGCAAAGGAGGAAGTATCAGGGGAGAAGGACAAGCAGTTGGCATAGAGGGATGCTCAGTTGGTTGAGAAGGACAAGTAGTTGGCCGAGAGGGATACTTAGTTGGTTGAGAAGGACAAGGATTTGGCGGGTACAAAAGAGGAATTGGCAACTACCCAGCCAAACTTGCCAAGGCAATTAAGATGGTGAAGTTAGCTCAAGAGCAGTAGAAGGCAGCCACCCAAAAACTTCAGCGCCTTCAGCAGCAGTCGGCAACGGCTCCATCTTCGTCTGTGCATCCAAGGACACAATCTCTTCCTCCCTCCTCTTAAATTCCCTTTCTTACCCCAGTTTTTCATTTTTAGTCGTCTGGAAGACGACTACTTTTTGGGGGGATGATGTAGCTGGCTGAAATGTACTTAGTCGGCAGTGAGTAGAAATAAGACTTAGTTAGTTTGATATTAATGTAATTGTTTTGGTGTACTAGTTAGTGGTTCGAGAATTAGTTCCCGAGAGAATAATTAATGTAATGAAATGATGCGACGGTTGGTCCTTCAACCACCGTTCATGCACTATATGTATCGATAGTCATGTAGTTAATAGATACTACTATTGCTATGATTGTTCACAATTTACTTGTACTGGCATATGTTCGATAAATAAAGACAACTGTGATGATTTCATGCCTTATATTCTAGTATGGTGTTATGTTTTGTAAGTTACTCTTGTTTACTCCTTGTGTATGTTGGAATTCATTCATTCCGTGAGTAAACAAAGATCATAGTTCTTGATTGAGCAATCTGAAAGATTTTGTAGAAGTACTAGGTTTTAGGCATTGGTTCTCCATTGAGAATGGTGCCAAATATGTCTTCACGAATGTCCAAATGGTCAGCTTCTAAAGTAAGCATCTCCTAAAAAATATAAGTGATACCAAAACCTTATGGAGCCCAAACTTCGATTTATCCTACTCATTTCCCTCAATGGGATTTTCCTTTTAGAGGTTGTTATGTAACGCGTGTATAAGGTCCATTGGAACATGCATGAATTTTGTCATCAACTTGATGGCATGATTTCAATGCATGAATCAATTTATTTATGCTAAACCAAACAAAGACTCAAATATTTGTCCTACATTCATTCGTTAAGGTACCTCTTATGGATTTAATACCATATCCATTGGTGTTCCATTCTATAAATAAGGCATACCTTGTTTGGGCATTTTTATTTTGTAATAATACGTTTATTACCATCCTTCTAAGTACTTTATCACCAACTTGTATTTTATGTTTTTATGAAATATATACTTGAATTTTTTCTACAATGTCACTGAGATAATCTTCTTCCTTGATTTGGATACATCTCACATTGATAACTCAACCTTTTACAGCTTTGGGGACTCCAAAACGATTTTCTTGTCCAATAGGTGCCTTAATATCAAATAAAGCTTGTCATGATTTTCCTTTTGGAGTATTTAATAGTGAGTCTTCTTTTGCTTCTAGTGTTAATTTCAAAGAGAAAGTAATAATCTGCATATCCCCAATTGAGCTCTCAATCCCCCTTTTTATTACTTTTAGGGAACTTTCCAGAAACTCCCTTTTAAAAACAATTTATTAATTTATTAAGCCTTTTAACATCAAAAATTGATTTATTTTACTTTTAAAACATTTCCAACACTGAAATTCTGATCCATCCTTTGCCAAGTAACAATCCCTAAAGTAACCATTCATTTATTACTCCAATGCTTAAAATCTCTCTCCTCCATTTGTAGACAAGCAAATGGAATCACCAAATGGGCTGGTAAAGAAAGGAACAACATCGTTAATTCTGAAATTTTCATCCTTATGCCTCCAAAAGTCCTCCCTTCCATTCCTAATTAACTTCATCAATCCTTGTTGAGGATCCCAAGCATGGGTACCCAACCAAGAATGATCTCCAACATGCCTAGAAAGGTGCACAACATAACTCCAGGTGCCATTCAAATCAACATGCACATCATGGAAATTTATGACTTCTTTAGTAATCCCTTGTAGCCCATCCATGAAAGCACCAACAACTGAAATGTGAGGATCAATTGTTGTCATCAAAACTATCCCCAAATTAAGATTAGTATAATATATAACATCACTCAATCCAAAGGATGGATTGTCAAACATGTAGATGTCATGTTTAAATCCTTCTTTCTCCAAAGCTACGTAAGTAAAAAGCTTTAAACGACCTTTCCTTGCTGCTGTACTGAAATTTCCAGCAATCTTTAGAACATTGTTTGGAAACTTTTTCAAAATCTGAAATGTTAAAGTCTCCATAGATCAATACATCCCATGATGATACTGCATCTCCTAGTGTCGTAACACTCCCTATGCAATCTTCATTTGTCTTCTCCTTTGCACATTTCACTTCCGGTGGTCTCCTAGGAGGGTAGCCTATCACCTTATAATATGAACCTAAATCAAAACCAAGCTGAAAACCACACTCCAACTCAAGTTCTGAATCTTCTCTCGTGTCCCATACCTTGCTATTTTCACCAAGTGCAATGCTACAACTAGGAGTAGTCCCATCATCCAACTCGAAGAGTGAGTTTTCAAATGCCAAATTAATACTCATCTCAAAAAGAGGATTACTCATCAACCGAAAATCATCATAATTCACATACTAGACCCACACATCCTGCTGACCCAATCTCCTATTTTCAGAATTTTTGGAACAATGTACAAGATCAAACTCCTCCTAATTGTAATCAAGCTCCTCCATTACCTGTTTGTTATTCATGGCCCTTTCTCTGTTCTCCTGCTTTCTGAATCGTTTGGCCTCATAGATCATTTGCTTCAAGAAGTGCCTCTTGGACACTTTTCAGAGCAATCTTCATGGAATCAAGCTTAATGGTGAGCTCACCAATCACTCCCCTAAGCTAAATTGGGGGGAGAAAGTAAGTGGCAAAACCACTGAAAATGTGTGCCTCATATCTGATTTCAAATCTGGTTACCATTTTCTCAAGTTCTAAGATCCAGTTTCAAAGCTTGCTTTATTGAATTATGGGTGTCTTGGTGATCAAATTTTGGGAACTACAGTAAAGTCAGGGAAAAAGAGAGTTAATGGTATTGGTTTTATACCCTGTAACAGAAAAGGTACATAACAAGGCTAGTCCCACTTTTATGATCTGAAACCATCACAATTACAGCTGCAAAGACCACCAAATTTGAAGAAAAAAATACTTTAGCGAAGATGATGATGAAACATTCAAAGATTGAACATTGCTTCCTAAATAGCCTTAACGATTTCCCTTAAAATCAAGCTATAAGAATTGGCACAAGTGGACTCACATAACATGAAAGAAAGTTCCAGAATTGAGAAGGAATATTGAAGAATGGAAAAATAATCCTATATTTGTGAACAATGTTTCATCTCCAAATAGACAATGAAAGAACTTCTAATTACATGATTCTTGAACTTCTGCATTGTGGCTACAATATGAAACAAGTACTGATGTAATGTTAGAACTCCAAAGATAATTTGTGAGTTGCATGGTATACCATATTATGTCTTAAAGTGATTAGTATTTTGAAGACATTGAACATTCTTTTCTAATGTACAGGTAGAGTAGACTTCTGTGAGCTGCATGTTTCTGCCTCTTTGAATGCTAACTGAATACTTTTTTATTATTTTAGAAACAAGGCTTAGGTCCAATGTATTTTGCTTAATCTTCTGCCTTCTGTATTTGGTTCAATGTTTTGAGCAAGACACACTGTCTAATCTGTGAATGGGTTTTGATGCAATGTCTAATATGTGAGCATCACTTCTAATTGTCCTCAAGGAACCCCCACTTTTTTTAAATATATTTATTAGTTACAGGAGGAATTAGTGGCCACCTAGTGCCCACTCAGAAGGTGTTCAAGGACCCTTTTTATAGAAGCTTCTTTTGTTCATTATTTTGCCTCTTCTTCCCCAAATGAACAAGTTGAAATATTTAAGGATTCAAACTCAACACTTTTTGTAAATTTTCATCATTTGGGTGGTATTTGCAGATGGCTGGTAATTACTTTCAGTGGAAGGATTTCAATTTCTCAAAACGTAGCAACGCCCTTAATTCAAATTTCATATTATATTTTTCTCTTTAAGCCTATTTATTGTTTGTTAATTGAATATAGCCGTTAGAATGATAGTGTCTTGCATTTGATGTTTATTTGCTAATACATTTTAAAAAAGTTGACTTCGTAGGAATGAGATAAAGATTTGAATGTAATTAATTCCGACTATTCCTTTTTGTTTTTGGCTTCAGCGTTGCATACCGGTATTTCTTGATGAGGAGATAGTTCACCAATACTACAATGGCTATTGCAACAACATTCTTTGGCCACTTTTCCACTATCTTGGGATTCCTCAGGAGGATCGACTTGCTACCACACGTAGTTTCCAGTCTCAGTTTGATGCATATAAGAAGGCTAATGAGATGTTTGCTAATGTTGTATATTCACATTACAAGGAGGGAGATGTTGTATGGTGTCATGACTACCATCTGATGTTTCTTCCGAAGTTTCTTAAAGAACGGGATGTTAATGTTAAAGTGGGATGGTTTTTGCACACTCCGTTTCCTTCTTCAGAGATCCACAGGACCCTTCCATCACGCTCGGAGCTGCTAAAAGCTATTCTTGCTGCAGATTTAGTTGGGTTTGTTTATGAACCATGCTGCATTTGATGTATTCATTATTATGTATGCTGTGGAAGGAGTTAGATTAAGATTCCTTTGTCTGGGAAAACATTCTGGCTTCCTGGTCAGTTGTGCTGTGCAATAATTCACTGCTAAAGCTAGTTGGGACACCTTGAGATGAGTATTAAAATAACTTTGAAACTATGGAGTTCCAAAATCAGATAACCTTTGCAGTACAGATCATAGTTTGTTCCCTTTGTGTCTGCTTTTCAAATTTCTTAGTGAAGAATCCTTAGGTGTTGAGGTTAATTTGACAGGCTGGTAGTAAATTTGGCTCCTACTTAATGCTGTGAAGATGTGATACATGGATAAACTGTAATAAATTATTTGTATCTTTCATTTTATCTCGATATGATGAAGCCTGTCATATAACAAATAACAGGAATGATACTAGAACACAATAGTTTTCCACAATTCATTACAAATAAATTATCAAATTTCTTGAATTCTGCTGCACAAATTTAGGCTTCCTCTCAATATTTTGAGATGGATTATTTCATTGTTTTCAAGTGGCTTACGATTTTTTCTTGTTTGCTAAATAATGAAAGCTGAGCTCATTCTATGCATTTAGCAGCTGGGAACTACACAAAACATTTTGGAAAGATTCTCTCACCTCAAATAGAATTATTGTTGCTTTCAACGAGGTGCCCAAGTATATTGAATTCTGTGATAAGTGATAACCATTGAGAATACTAGAATTTGAGCAGTTTATTTAGAGGGTAATCTTACTATTATTATGTCTCTCGAACTTTTTTGGCTCATCAGATTAGGTCACAATAGGATTCGAGTACTCCCTGTTCGTTGTTTTACTTTTGGCATTTTGGTTAGAAGTTGCAGTCTGTTTTCCACACCTTCTTTGAGGCCTGTTGATCACATTTGTCCCAGGTTACTTGATAATTGTCTTATAAATTTGTTAAATGCAATTCCTAATTATATGAGTGCAATAGCTTTTAGAATTTATATATTGTAAATAGACAAACATGTGGGCATCACAGCTTAGAATCTTGAAAAAATTAGTAGATATTAACTCTTGAGTTTAAAGGATAGGTACATTTTGCAATGCAGTTTTTCAAGTTCTAATCCATGTTTTTGATCATTTCAGTTTCCATACTTATGACTATGCAAGACATTTTGTAAGTGCATGCACACGAATTCTTGGGTTGGAAGGAACGCCAGAAGGAGTAGAGGATCAAGGGAAGCTCACCCGTGTTGCTGCGGTATTCACTGTACATGCTTATTTTGCTTTCTGCCATGCAACTACCTCTTATTGAATATTTAGCTTGTGTTTTCTTGTTTATTTGTATTGTGAGGTTGAATTTTGAATTTGTTGTCCACCCTTTTGAGTTGAGTTATTTTTTATAACCAATACCTGGATATTTCTTTAAATTTTTTCATGTCTGTTTGTGATAATTGCAGTTCCCTATTGGCATTGATTCAGATAGGTTCATAAAAGCACTAGAATTGCCCGAAGTCAAAGAGCATGTTAGAGAGCTAAAAGAAAGGTTTGCGGGTCGAAAGGTGAGCTGTCATATTGTATTCTTTTGATGCCTAATGATCATCTTTTTGTACCTTCATAGATAATGACTGCAAATAATTCCATGTGAACACATTCCTGCACCCCTACAGGCGTCCTCAGGACACTGGGGGATGGCAGGGGATTCCCCCTGGCTGTGCTCTGTCTCTGGGAAAACTAGAGACATCGGGATGGTTTCCATGGGAGCCTAACATCCCTGGGACGTCCCACTGTCCCAAGGACGGCTGGGGATATCTGAGATGTCCCTCAGCTATTTCTGGGAAAACTGGGGACATCGGGATGGTATCCATGTGAGCCTAATATCCCTGGGACGTCCCACTGCCCCAAGGACGGCTGGGGATATCTGAGATGTCCCTCACTTGTCTCTGGGGACAGTCAGACATCCTCCCAGTGGTCTGATTTTTTTTTTTGAACAGGAAAAATATTCTGCCATACAAAAAGAAAGTGTGTGGTTGCATACAACAGTCAAAGAAAGTTTTTAAATTTTTGAATGACTGCATACAGCTATAGAATGAGAGTGTACAACTGTTCAATGATTGCTTACAACTGTAGAATGAAAGTGTAATGACAACATACATTTCTTACTCTTTTCGTCAATGGGAATGTGTGACCACATGGAACTATGGAAATAAAATTTATAGTTGTTGAACAACCACATACAACTATCAACTATGGAATGAAAATGCACTCATGGCACCTATTGAATGGCAACATATGTTGGTTACCCCTTTCATCAATGAACAATTCTATGACTGCATTCCGCTGTAGGAAAGTAGACAATCATAAAATGAGAGTATACAGGTGTGGAATGAACACAAGCTTGATTGCATGCAGTGTAAAGTGAAATCATGCATATGTCAAATGAGAGCATATGATTATAAGAAATATATCTTGTCTTTACACTTTAATTTATGATTTTGTATCCTTTGGGCCTTTTGTGAATCATGAAAACATTGAATAATTGAAAGCAGAAATTTCTTGTTTTCAAGTCAGTGAACACATTACATTGAATATTGAATTTCATACATTATATGAATTTCTAAACTTGAATTTTGATGTCATGCTTGCCAAGATTGTCAATACTGTATATGTATATAATATCCCTCAATCTCCCAAAAATGGACCCCTTGTACTGCTATACCTGAAATGCATCCTGCTGCTCCCTGTTGGAAATTTGTTGTCATTGATGTCAAAGGTTGAGGAAGGAGTTTGCAATTGAATGTTGGTGGCCATGCTTTGGAGTAAAATGTAAAATGAAATAAATATTTGTGTCCCTTCTTGGTTGGTGCCCCTCTTGGGGAAATAAAAGAAATAAAAAAATTTGTGGTTTTCTCCCTCAAGTGGTGTGCCCCATTTTTAGGGGTTCATTTTTGAAAATAAAAAAATAAAATTAAATATAATTAAAAATAGGGGCCGACCTCTATTTAAATGCCCAAGGTAGAGATGAAAGGGTGTGTCTAAAAGGAGTTGCATCCATTTGCAAAGTGTGTGTTGCTTCAAAAAGTCGCCTCTCTTGGTAAGAATATTTAAAGAGATTGTGAAGATCATTGAAGGCAAGCAATTCATTGAATTCATTTGTATAAGGTGCAAATTTGAAAGGCACATAAGTACAGATTTTTGAAGATATATGAGCAGAGATCCACATGAGCTTTATGGTAGAATTTATGAAGGATCTTTGAAAATTCTAAAGGCAGATTTTAGTGGAGTATTGAGTAGATGTATGAAGGTGAATTAAGATAGATCTAAGAAGTTTCAAATAAATTATTATA